>JAQIXA010002385.1:0-18209 GCA_034699045.1 Nanhermannia cf. coronata Gr-Ori-00579 | reverse complement strand
GTATACTGTAGTACTAATACAAGTAAAAATAAAATTTTTGGTCTGGTATTTTACAACTTAGATTTCTGCCTATGATATTATTCTCCCTACCTTCTGAAGACTCTCCGAGTCTTATCATCTATCAAACTTAATTAACATAATTATAATAATTATATATATATGTAGTTATCTTAAGTTTATATAATTATTTGGAATACATTATTCGGGGCAATTGATATTGTTGTCTTTGATAACTGCTGCTTGAAGTTTTCTTAGGTCTCGAATTTATTGGAATTTAGCAATGAGTATATGGTAAGTTTGTAATAGGTACAATAATCCTGTATGTATATAGTTATAATAGTTTAATGGTTTTAACAATAGGTATTATTGAGTTAATATATATAAAAGTATTTAGTTAAAAGTATTTTAGTTAAAAGTTCTGTATAATTACTATTAATTAGTGACAATATCTGTATGTACGAAAATTTTTCTAAAATTTTTATAGTTGTTTTGTTTGTAATATAGGTATAAGATATGTCTAAGTACGAGTATAAATATAAGTAATTATTTAAGATTTAAGATTAAGTATTAACTATTTTATTAATTATCAATTAATCAATTATCAATTAATCAATTAATCAATTAGATTCGTATATATATAATTCGTATATATATATATATATACCTACTATGTACTTAATAATTTTTCTATTGAATTTTTCTATGTACCTTTTTCTATGTACCCTTCACCCCTGGGGTTTTAGGTATTGCCTCAATGCCTAAATGATTAAACTTATATATATATACTAAACTTTTTGTAATTTATGTAATTTTTGGGGAACGTGCCGAGGCACGTGTTGCCTGGTCTATTATTATATAAGCTATTTACCTTACCATTACTCCCTTACTTTTTCTACTACTATGTAGTTGTATTCTTACTACTCTCTCTTTTAATGTATCTGTTAAATAAGCTTTATTTAATTCCAAAGTATAACTAATTATGAATTAATGATGATTTATGCTTGGTTCGACAGTATCTAGAAGGGCGTGTAATTCCCCTTCGATAATAAAACCTTTATCTATTTCAGATCCTTTTACTTAACTTTTATGTACTTCAATATTTTTTTTTTTTAATTTAAAATAATTAGTCTAAATAATCTATCTATTTCTATTTGCTTCTTTGCTAATTGTAGTGGTAAAATCCGCAAAGCCTTATCCATGCTGATCTAAAGACGAAGTAGTGATAGGGTTATCATTTACTTTTTCTAACCAATACCCTTTCTATAACTATTATAGGTGCTAGCTATAATATAATTATTCATTTATGTTATCTTCTTATTCTTATATAAGATAGAATATTTCTTACTAAATTGGAGTGATGGTTATTTACCAAATTAATATCTCGCTTCCTAATTGAGATATGTAAGATTTCTAAGGGTCTCCTACTTAGCTGGTACTTGCGGTACCTTACGCTATCTTTTTCTATTTTTAATTGCTGCTTCTGGGTTTTTATTTTTAAGTAGTCTAAAAGGATGGTGGTGAGCGATAGAGTTTACCCTGCTACCCCGTTCCTGTTTTAATTTTTAATTCTTAACTAAACAATCTATTCATAACTTAATTGCTAATGCTAGGCTTAAATAATGATAATGTGCCATCCCTAAGGTAGTTTTAGTTCTGTCTTAATTATCCTTTGTCCTACTATTGATGAGTAATAGTAATACAATCCTTAATTTATTCCTATCAAGGGTAGCCTATGAATTTTTATATGCTATAACCTTATCTCTGATACTAACATAAATTAGTCTATCTATTCTAGTAATCATTAATTTATAGGCACAAGCCTTCAAGTTCCCCTATTTTCTATTTATCTATGATTGTTATATGTCTAATAATTTAAGTAATTTATTGCCTTTTAGTAATGGCTTAGACTTTCCTTAACTTTAAGGGTCTGATTCCCTTCCTAATAATTATAATTCTAAATTATTTCTAATTCTAGTTCTATTGTGCTTGAGTTTTTATCATTTTTAGTAATTCTTGCTTATTTAGTCATAAGGTAATTATACTATAACTTGCTAATTCTAAAGGTTCTAATTAAAAGGGGACTTACTAAGCTAATTCTTAACTAACCTAACTATCTGAATAAAGATTTTAACTAACCCTTTTTGGATAATTGAGTTTACTAAATTAGACTAATATAACTAATATAACTAATATAACTAATATTAACTAACGCTAAAACTTCCTCTAAACATGCTACATAGCTTGCTACTATTATGCCAATTTTATTTTATTTTAGTTGGTAGTTGTCTAACTTACTTTATTAATTAGTTAATTAGCCTAATTTATTTACTAATAGTTATATACTCTCAAGTCTTTTAAAGATATTTAAGGTAGTTTTTGCTTACATTCTTTATTAGGATCCCCTCGAATCCGACTTATGAAATCGTCCAACACTTTAACAATTATTAGCTTGATGATAAAACTCACTTTGATGATATGCGAAAATCACTTTGAAGATTAATTATTACAGTCAATAAAATTTCACACTAAATTTTCACAAAATGTTGTCACAGAGTTGTCAGCTTTTGTCTCTTTGAAAATCGGTTTGTAGTTTGTAGCAAAATTTGCACTAGCTTGTCTATTGTGAGGATCTGGCCCTCCGAAAGGTTCTACTTTGTCGTTAGAAGGGTGTCTAATTAGGGTTTGATAATCTATTGGGTCCTTGATGGATATATAATTCTAATAACAATACCTTCTACTCTCTTGATGATTGGTATCTTACTGCTAAATTTTCAATTTTTAAGTGAATGTTTTCGATGCTATATGTGCTATCTGTATGGTATTCTATATGTATGACTACAAAAGGTAGGGCATTAGGCCAAATCAATAAAATTAGTAGAATAATTCCCTTTTCTAAAATAGGAGGGATACCTAATGTACCCTAAATGGACACCTTATTTTACCTTATGAGGGAAACCTCGCAAAAACTATTAAAGTCCCTTAAATTATAGACACGTGCTGGCACGTGCACCTTTGAATCACTTAAATTTAGTAAAAATTACCCTTAATGGTAACCTTACCCATCAATCAACATATAGATATTGGAAACGAGATATAAATCCTCATAAAAGCCCGTAATTCTCGAGTAAGGTACCCCACCCCATAGTTAAATAAATAAGTTCTTAAAGTAGGAAATGTACGAAGTATATTAGGTACGAATTTACTAGGTACGAAGTATATGTATTGTATTGGTTAGGATGATCACACTATATTAAGCTTATAGAATAGGATTAATAGGATACCCAGTTCCGGCTACGATAGGATCTACTGTTTTATACATGTTTACAATTTAGAGGACCCTGAGATATTTTGTTAGTATGCCCTCATAAAAGGTTACTAATTACGATACCATATGTATTCCTCATAATTTAAGGAAGGGGAATGTTTAGGAGATTCCCTTGACCTAATTTATAATTAGCTTTATAATTTTTACCTACTATAAAACATAACAAAGGGTTTGCGGTTTAAGTACACTATTAAGAAATAAGTCTAATACTTAATTTCTTGTACCCCTATATTAAATTTTATTATGATATATATGGTGTAGGATATATGTATGTGATTTGATTATTATATTCTAGGTTTAGATTTATTTTTATCGATCTAAATTATCTTATTTAATATCTCGTAATTATCTTGATTAATTTTTAAACCATATTACCTGAATTCGGCTACCTAAGCTGAACTAAAGCTTGACTTACCCCTATCTGAAATCAACTAATTCAACCTCTCTCTCTAGGTTCCTATCTGTCATTATAATTTAATGATCCTTCAACTCAGGCGCCGGCCCCTTTTTACTATTTACTATAATGTGTTCAGCTATAGCGATTCAAATACTTTGGGTTTTGTTTGTGGGGTGAGATAATTGGGGATAATATGTGTCTTTCAGTATTGTATATATGGTTGAGGTCTATGGTTTAGGAAGTGATAATTTTCAACTATCCTAATTTGGGTTTATTTTGTGAGCTTTCCCTACATTTTTAGGTTATATGAATAGTCTAACGAGCGGATATCAAGGATACCGCAGCTAGTGGTAGTTACCCCCTTCCCAAACCTAGGTACCTAGAGAATTGTTTTCTAAAGGGGAAGTTTTCAAAACTGAACCGACGCAACAAAATTTTTGAGATCCTATAGTAATTTAAAACTGATTTGAGTTTTATTATGATTGCCTGTTTTGCTCATACTAATATGAAGAGTTAATTAACCACTTAGCCTCACTTATACCATTATGAGTGTAATTAGTCTGATCGTAGGATAAGTATTTGTGATATGGTGTAATTAAGTGCTGGTTTGGTATTTCCTTAACCCTTGTTATATAATTTCGTGATAATTGTTTAATACTTATTTGGGTTAATTACTTTTATATCGAAATATCCATAAATTTGGGCTATCAACTAATATTCTACATAGTTTTAGGGTTCCATTATTATATTTTTGGCTAAATTGGTTAATTCTGTCTTTATGGCACATCCCTTGGACTGTCAATTGTTCTAGACGGGGGAAATAAATCTCACTGAACTGGTCTAATTGGTTGCCTACAATTCCTTCAAGAGTTAACTGTCTCAATGCTGGGGCTAGTCTATTTACTAAATTATAAACTGCAGGTACTGGTCTATTTATTGCGTCCTGGAAATTGTTAAGCAAGGGTTGATTAGTCAATTCGTGTCCAGCCCAATGAAATGTAAGTGTAAGGGATTTAGTTTCAAACCCTATCTCATTAATTTTTGCTATGTCCTCTTCGGCTAGGGGGATTTGAATATTTATTTCTTCAATTTCCTGAGGTGCTAATTGGATACACTTAATGATTTCTTGTGTAGTGAAATTATCATAAAAGAGATAGCTATATGAGGCTGGGCATGTGAATTCAATATGATTTAATTTAGGCGCGTGTCGACACATGTTGGGTAGTATACCCACCATATGTTTTGCTAATCCTCGCTTTTTGGTACCTTCTATACGGTATGATTGTAGTGATATTGATAATTCTAGCTTTTGCAATTCCCCTAAGTCTAATATGTCCCTTAATAATTCAAAGGCTTCTAAATCTCTTTTATTTTTAATCCTATAGATTGATTCTTGTACGATCTTTAACTGGATAAGCATTGGGAATACATATTTGATAATTCTCTTAATTAAGTGTAGAGTTTTAATACTAATTGCTTTTAAGTTAATTGAAATGCTTTTATATAGTGGTGGGAACTCAGATCTGTATGCCTCTATCATTGAAATCATTCTCTCTACCTCAATTGGGTGGTCGTTTTCAAATTTAACCATAGTAGTTATTCCTCGCTTATGTATTCTAGTAATTGATTCGAAAAACTGCTTATTAATCATTCTACTACTAAGTATTGATTTTTCATCTAAATAACCTACTATTCTATCCACTACCAGATCTATTGTTAAGGGATTGGTTTTGTTATGCTTAAGTGGAGCTTTACTATCTATATATTTTGCCATGACTTTACTGTATGGTGGTTGGGTCGTGAATGGGTCCTTATTAGATTGTTTTGTTGCTTTTGTATAGGGTCTATTTGAAATTTTACTTGACTTTCTTGATAGTTTTGAGTTCTTTGTTTGGGTTAAGTTCAGATTTCCTTTTCTTGTTACTTTCATATAAATCAACCATTACCTTTTGGGGCTCAAAGTGCTGTCTAATTTCTTTCCATTGTGCTGGTTTCCCTGAACCTCTAAGTCTAAGAATTACAAGCTTCTTAAAGTCTACTCTCATAAATTCGCTTAAGTATATACTGGGGAGATTTTCTAACGACAGATTTTCGACTGTTCTCGCGAATGAGCAAAGAAATAGGTTAAAGTTAATCTTTTCATTATTAATTACTTCTAACTCTTCCTCGCTAGGCTTTGCCGTAGTTTTATTTGAGTATACTACTTTTAAGTGGATTACTCTGAGGTTTAAGTGTATACCTCTGAACTGGTATATTTCTGTTTCTGAGAGGGGGATATTTGATTCTACATGGATAAGGCTTTCACCGCTAACTAATATAGCTTTGCATAGTTCTTGTGCTGGCACTGTCTGATATACATTAAATTTTTCAAGGCTGTTACTTATGTATCTTAATTTCTCTATCTGGGGAGAATTCTTGCACAAATTTGGTAGGAAATTATGAAGTTCGGGTCTCATACCGTAATTCTCATGACCATTAATTGTTTTGCATTTAAGGGAAACCTCAAAGCTAATTGTCTTGACCTTTGGAAATATTAGATCTGATTTTGGCCAAAAGTAATGCCTATCTCTAAAGTTGCCAAAGTCATGGTCCCAGTCAAGGATAAATGAAATTCCTATTAGATTTGGTATAACCCATTGTTCTAATCTTTTTAGTAGGAATTGACTCCTCACTGTAAAGAATTGTAAATTGAAATGCAACGAATTTATTATGCAACCCGTTGATCCTGAGTGGTTCTCTATTATTCCTAATAATCGGTCGTAGCTTTCTGAGGAGGTATCCTGTATTAAGCTGTATATTTCTCGCTCACTACCTAGTCTAATAATTTCTCCTCTCCATAATCGGCTTACTCTACAAGCTGTTAAGATGGTTGAGTCCTCACAGTATTTTAACATAGTTTCTAATAATCCTTCTATTAAAAGAGGGTTTTCCCTTAAGGCATCATATCCTACTGCTCTTACACTTGAAAATTCTCTCAAGTCCTCTAAATTCCCTTGATGGTCACCACTCATAAGTGTCTGTACCCACGTGTCAAGTTCAACTTTTTCTAATGGGTCTAATAAAAGTGGGGCATATGGATCATATTGTTTAGGTATGTCTGAAGCGGTATATGATCGGTGATTGGAGGGGATAGAGAGAAGGTCTCTAATCCTGAACCCTATCTGTCTTTTCATCTCACTATTATTATTAAGCGGAACGTGTTCGTCCTCAATATATCTTTCTATCTGGAATTCGGAGGAGCTCGGGGCAGGTGATGGGCTAATTAGGTTGAATTGAATTGGGTTATTCTCATCTACTTCAATTTTTATGTAAGGTTCTAGTACAGATCTATTCTCCATCTGATATCTGTGTTGATTTTTAACAAGTATTTTGGATCTAAATTTAGGGTGTTGACTACTCTGTGGTTAAATTCGTAATGTTGGGGTAATTGACAATCTCTCTATAGGTTTGGGTATGTACTAGTTATTTCCTCCCTCTGTTATTACTGCACCAACTGGGGGTTGAACGGGAGTCACGCCCATCGTACATTTACAAGTCTGTACTCTATTCCTAACGTCCCTACTAATATTTGGCCATGTGTATTTTTCCTCTATCTTTCTAATAGTACTTTCCTCTTGTATGTGATTGCCCCTATGATCTACGTGGTAAGTGTCTATAATAAATTCCTGTACAGTTTTAGGTACTAGTACTAGTTCTAGCTTATCTTTAATTTTATAAAGGACCCTATCTTTTCTTAAGTACCCTTCTATTTTATTTCTAAGTAATTTCCCTGAGATGATTTTGCAATAATTATCTGCCTTTTGTAAAATTTCAAAATTTCCTAAAATTTCTAAATTTATTAAGTCTTCTGTTATTTGAGGGGAGAATTTGGGTTTGGACCTTTTTACTGTAAACTGCCGCTGATATTTCTGCATTCTAATTTATGTGTGTTCGCCTTTAGTCTCCGTTAGCTAATGACCCTTTTCTTAACTAACCTCTGCTATTTATTTGTATCTGAGACGCCTGTGTCTACTACCTCAGAAGGTAGAAGGTCAAGAGGGGCGATTTCATCTATACTTTTTAGCATAATTGTACTACAATACTTCATATCTAGTCTGCTAATGTATGATTTCATTTTCCTTAATACGACGCCTTGTATGATCACAATTATAGATAATATGGTTGTAGTAATAATCAAAGTCAAAATTAATTCTTTACTATTATTATTAATGCTGTTCATTGACGTTTGTAATAGGTTAGCTTTATCTTTTCCATCTATGTGATCCTTATCGAAGAGCATACTATCGTCCCTTACTGTGTTAATTAATTCAAAGGAAAGTGTGTTTGCTAAATTGCCATTATTACGAGAATTGGGATTTATTATAGTGGTTTGATACTCTTTACGGGCCCATTGTATAGGTAGTAGTTTTTTAATTTGGGTCTTATTTTTCCTTTCATAACAATGTTCAGGATAGTTGATACTCATCTCCCCTAACTCGCTGTCCCTATCTATAATAGTACAATTACACGGTAAGTTTATTATTAGAGTGTCTGTGTATTTTGGGTTGATTAGCTCGTGATATGACTGTCCTAAGCATTTAATAATAAAGCCTTCCTCACCTATTCTACTAAATGAGTATTTTGTCTTCGTTAACTCTATCGTATTCATTTCGAATAATTTCTCGCTACCTATTTCACAAATTATGGGGCAAACACTAGCTAATGTGGTACCACTTGATGGTTCTGTAAGTCTAGCTAAGCATGTTTGTTTCTCTTCATATACTTTAAATGGTATCTCAATTAAGTAATTATTTTCCATTCCCATTTCCTGTTCTTCATAATTTCTCACTGGTATCGAGACCGACCTTTCTTTACTTCTAGCTATCAATGAACTGGGTATAGGTAATCTACATGTTTGGTTATTTGGATTTATGAATTCAAGAGGCTGGACTTTAAAGAATGTCCAATTAGAGCCTTTGCTCTTAACAGGTATTAAGATTTTTATTACCCATTTGGATGTATCTTTATTATCTGGTCCCTTTTTAGTGACATGTGTACATTCTACCGAATTAGTGAGGTCCTTATATGCTTGATTATCCTCATAATTTATACTTAATTCGAGATTGTCTTTTGCCAGTTTTTCCTGCATATCTATTAAGATGCCCCTAAATTCCCAATGTTGGAGTAATGAGGTGGTGATTTTTTTGCTATTACAAGCTGATTTGATTTCATTATAGGCATGAAATATAGCCATCATAGCTACATGCAAGGTGTTTTGTATTGTAATGCATGCTGTTAACACCTTATCTTTTTCAGACGGTTTCGTTTTACTTTTTAAATTTTCTTTCCAGTTACTAACTTTATTATAATAGGATATCGTGCTATTTACTACTCTTGTAATCTGATCTGCATTACGAGTATAGCGTAATCTATAGTAATCTGGGTATTTACTAATTGTATTATCTGAGTTATACGGGGATTCGTAAAAGGAAAATTGCTCTGTATTGGCAGTGAGTACCTTTGATAAGTAACGTAGTTCCTCGATTCCACTATCAGAGTTGCTACTAAGAATTGCTCTATCTTCTTCTCTCATCCTAATGATTTCCTTATACCCTGTAAGGTCGATGGCAAAAGTAATGGTTTTAATATACTCATATGCAGTCCCTTCTATTTGTGATATATCTGCTCCTGAACTAATCTGGTAAGGTATATTTCTAGGGATGATCAGGCTATCTGTATAGTTACAACTACAGAACAAAAGGAATATCATAGGTAAGATGTTAGTGGGCAATGCTAGTTTTGGTTGCTTTTTCTTTTTCCTAGTCTGCTCTATTGTCTCATTATCTTCACTTTCAAATTGAGGGTAAATTGTTACTCGTGGGGTAATTACCGGAATTTCGAGAATTTTCTCTAAGGGTTGCATTGTGGTTGATGAAAGAGGATATGATAAAGGTGGCGTACGCTCAGTGGGTATGCTAGCTTCCGTTTGGTTAGGGTCATTTCCACCATTATTTCCCTTATCTTGATCATCAGCTTTTACTGGTTTTGTGAATTTAGATTTCACCTCGTTAATTGTCTCTTGTATTTTTATTTTTATAGCCTGCCCTTTTGCTGATGCTAGATATAATCTAAACCCTATGAAAATTAAAAGTAAAATTGAAACTGTCCCTGCGGTAATCAATAAAGTTCTCAGTAAATTACGGAAGGGAGTCTGCACTAGATTGACCATTGACTTAATTAGGTCTTTTCGCTGCTGTGTGGTAAATTTTCCCTTTTGTATATCTTTAATAATTGCGTCCATCTGCTGAGCGGCTCTTTGTGTATCAAAGTAGTCAATCATCATACTAATTGGGTTTAATTCGCTAGCTTTGTAATTACCTCGGCCTGTAAATGTAACTGAGGGGAGCATTTTATGATCTGTATTCTCATCTCCTAAGGGCATAGGAAATATTGGTAAGTTCGTAATTTCTGACCTGTTTCTTAATAATATGGTCTTTCCTTCAATTGTCTCAAATATGAAGTCGTTAGGTGGGCATTCTATTTCAGTGGGTACTTCTACTATTTGATGTGATAATGGTTTTAAATAACCTTGTCTAATCTGAGAGTTATGTGTATACTCGACGGGGTATTCTGCAATACATTCAGTTCTATTTAAAAACCTATAGGCGTGAATTAATGTGCATTCTATCACCTCTATTATGTCGCCGCTAAGCCTACCCTTAAGTGCCTTATTTCTCATAGTAGATCTAGGTATAATGGTGGGGAAACCTGTCTCTGCTAAGTAAATATAGCCTCGAAGTACAAATTGCTCTATATGACATATTTGTGAATGGAAAAGTTGTAAGGCATAGGCTGTACCATTTTTAACTATATCAAAACAGTGTTGGAGTTTGCCATTAATTTGGGTTGAGTCATAAAATGATACCCCATCTAATTCTCTTTTTCCCCTAGTTTTGTTTATATTTTTAGGACTATCTGATTGAGTTAACTCAATTACCTTGCTGGTTAAGGCTACATATTTGGTTAAATTAGATACCTTATCTACTGAAAATAAGGCTCCCTGCTCGGAAGAACCTAAGGTCGTGCCGCAAATTGATTTGGTGTTGACACCATGCATAGAGATCTGGATTTCTGGGCATGAGATGCGGTCTCCTGTTTGGACACAAATGGTTGAGTCTGATCGTTTTAATCTACATTCTTTTAGGGTCTTTGGGTTCCAAACTACTATACCTTCCTCAGTATTACACATACCTTTCTCAAATAAGCATTTTTCTGTGAACTTTACTGGTCCTAATACCGATTTATCTTGGTCGTTTATTAATAGTTTGGTTTTAATGTAATAGTAATTGGTCACTTCTACTATAGTTTCGTAATTATAGCTCCATTCTGCTTTCGGGATATGATTTGTTCCAAATACATTTTCATTTATGCTTTTAAGGGTTTCACCGATAGGGCTTTTCTTTATCCTAACCATCTCATTACAATCTGATATACTAATATCGACCTTGGTGTTATATGTATTCTCATCATATCCACCAAAGAAAAACCAGTTCTTTGAATTTCTAGTCTTTACTGCCCAACAAAGGTTGGCATTTACAGTCATTTGTGAAATATCGGGATACCAAAGGGTTAATTCTACTATTTCGCTTGGTTCACTGGTATCTACTAATTGACAATCCTTAATTTTGGGCATACGCCACTGGGTTCCCTTGTTATTCTCACAAAGATAGATAGGGGTTGGTTTTAAATTAAGTGAATCGAAAAGTTGGTTAAATCCGAGATCAGAATCTGATTGCTGAATCTCGTAATCTTCATATGAATCATCGTAAGCTACTATTAGTTGTAGGTAATTGAGGACTAATAACTTAACAATGATGTTCATTGCTCCTGATTGCTATCTAAGTATATGATTTCAGACTGGGTTACTAATCGGTGTTGTAATAAAATTCAGTGACTACTACTTATCAGGGTCTTAACTCGTTGAAGCCTAACTAGTTAATGTCCCGAATCAAGATATTGATCCTGGATATAAGGAATTTGTACCACCTACGCTCTAGTCTATGCCTGTGCTACTCTTTAGGGTGGCCATCTTGGTTCGCCCCCTTTTCTTGTGGGTGTTTTTATTAAGGCGTGGAGGGTCTATAATTGGTATATGCTAATTTTTGATAGAACTTTATTTCTCAATTTATCCTATAGTTAATTTTTTAACTCAAACTACGCTAATCTTATATACGTAGCCTCGTTTATATTACTTGATTAGTTTTGAATAGCTCTCAATTATACTAATATGAATTGTTAATTACTTAATTTGCCCAATTATGCAATTATGAAGTGCTAATTGCCATATTTGCCTTATTATGCAATTTTTGTCCCGCTTATCTCTTAATTATTCTATTTATCTTTTAACTTGCCGGTTTTGAGATAATGAAAAGCTTACTGACCTTTTTATGGTTTTCTTAATACACTGAACAAGATTAATCACTTATCTCCTCGTTGGTCCCTGGGAAAAGGTCCAAGATGTCCTCTTCACGAATGAGGTTCCGGTGTAATGGGTTGACGTAATTTTGTGTAGAGTAATCACCCATGTAATTTGGATATGATAGGGTCCCATTGATGTGTACCTGCTCCATCCCAGCTACTTGATTGGTATCTTTACCTTCGTTCATTTCAGTAATGTTTTCTGAATTGACTTGAATCTCTTCTGTTGACTCGTAATTTGGAGTTCTTACCGGTGTGTTCAAGGGGTGAGTACCTTGACTGACGGTCTTATAACCGGGTGATAGTGGGGTGTATGGTGACAGTAGATCATAACTGATGACTTCTCCCTCCTCAATTTCCATTCCGGAAGCATTGTGGGGTTTACTGCATTGTACATGTAATTCCCTAGTCCCCTCGGTAGGTATGTTGCCTGTCGTCACCTGTAGGTTGTTTACCTTGAAATTCTCGATATAGCCAATAGGTTTGACTTTTCTTTCCATCTCCCTCCATTTTTGCTGGTTATTTCTGAACCCTTGACTTGATGATGGTGTTGTTTCCCCATGGGTGATTGATTGGCTTGAACCTTGTGGTATCTCACTCTTTCTTACCCGTGACTGGATTGCATCTTGGAAGTTTGAAGCTACCATCGATCCCATCATAGTTTCGGCATTCTTTCCTTCTCTTGGTATGTAGACAAACTTGAACACCCTCCTCGTGGCTTCCGCTCCTTGTTCTACAGTGTAACTTGTGTTTTCCTTCATTGATGCTGTACGGTCACACTTGACACTTTGGTAGTAGCCGTAGAAAATGTCAGGGAGGTCGTAGGTTACATTGTGGATTTTCCCATTCTTATCTTTATCCTCTCTCCGCCAGTAGTATTGTAAATCAAAAACTTCCGTAGTACTTGGGACTGGGAGTTTAATGGCTGATAACTTAAACTTGGCGTTGCACATAACCACTAATTTGTTCTTTAGGTGATTAGTGAGTACTAATAGGATAGGATTTCCTGGATCATTTATGTCGATAATTGTACCAGTACCAAATATTACCTTACCGTAATAGTTAATCAGGGTGAAATCGTATTTTCCCAGCGTGATGAGACCATTCTTATTTCTTGCCTCTTGTATTTCTAAGAAACAAACACTTAAAAACTCACTTTCTGGTCCTCCGACTCCAGGGGTAATTCGATATTTTTCGTACCATGGTGTTATTGCTGTGATTAGTCTTCTGTTGACCTTTCCCATATTTAACCTTTCTTCTTTGCTGAACTTTCCAAACTTTTCAATTAGTGCTGACAATGGGGGAACTTCCTTTTTGCTTTCCCGTTGATTGAAAGAATGATTAATTAGGGAGGTGATGCACTCCACTGGTATGTTGTCACCTATTTCTTTCCGAAGCACAAAAATAACAAAATTCACAAACTCTTTCCGTCCCATTTCACCACTTATAAAGTTATTCATTTTTGCACAATTTTTAAGAGATGAGTTTTTGTAAAAGAATTTATTCATAGGGTTTTCTGGTTAATTCTGAATTTCTTAATTGACTAATTGGGCTTTTAATTGAGATTCTTATTTAATCTTTACTTTAATTTCTTAGTCTGTACCGACTTGTTTTTAGCGTCCTACTCTCTCAAGTGACAGTTTATTTATATTCCAATCTGTCGGGTGCTTTCAAATTCTCCCTTGGTCTAAGATTATGGGGTCGGTCTGGGGTCTGAATTATACTTGTCCTAGCCCCTGTATTATCTAAATCCTCTGAATCTATGCTACTATCTGAGTTCTCAGACTCACCCTCATCATAGTGTAAATTGGCTACTTCCCCTAGGTTCCCTAAATTATCCCAATTATCTTCTATTGTATCCTTTTCCTCCCCTTTACTTTCCTCATCTTCACTTAAAATTAAGTTTTCCCCTTCTAAGATCTCTTTTGCTAGTTTATTTGATGACTCCCAATCATCCTCCAATTCACTACTTTCCACTTCTACGCTAACTATGTGTTCTCCCTCCTTTACTGAACCCCAGTGAACCTGCTTTTCATCTATGACTAAATTAACTACATATTCTAAATCTGTTTTTAGCAAGCATTTATGTCCTATGTTTGATATTAATTTAGCTAGTATATTAGCTATGCCTACGCATTTCTCTGTTTCTCCCTTTCCTAGCCTATTATTTAACTCTAGGCTTATACCTACTATAATAGGGGCTATGATCATTCTATCTCCTATTATATATAATGGAGTATTAGAGTTAGCTACTAGCTGTTCTGCTATTGATCCTATCTCTTTTAGTTGTTCCCTTGTTAAAACTTGTAATTTATCTATTCTGAACAATTTAAGGCTATTATGTTGTTCTTTTGTCCACTCACTAAGTACTTGGGTTAGAACCCTCTCTTCAAACTCGTTTTCCCATAATTTGGATTCAATTGATTTATTAGTAGTAATAATTGTCATTTCGTCCCCTGTTAATTTTTCCTTTATTAACTCAATTGGTAGTAATTGGTGGTAATTGATGTACAATTCCCCTATTGAAAATTTTGTCATTTCGGGTGGCCCTTGGCTATTAATCTCAATTAAGCTAGGTTTTCCTATGCTGAAAGCTTTCCAAAGCTCGTTTAAGTCTTTCAGCCCCTTTTTCCAATCTGGCGCATCTAAATCAATATCTAACCATTCGTTTTGTGGGTAGTATTTCTTTATCCTACTTACATGCATTTTGGACACTTGTTTAGTAATAGGATTTTTAACCCTATAAGTGCGGTTAGACTCCCTATTTATTATTTCGAATACTTTATATGGGGAGTATAATTTCTTTGACAGCCCTATAGGTACCTTAGGTATATGAATTTTTACAAGTTCGCCCGGACTAAATTCAATTTCCTTTCTAGTTCTATTGGCTTTTTCTATATACTTAGCCTGTTCTTTTCTAATGGCCTTAACTGCTATTTCTCTAGCCTCATGCAATTTAATTAGCTCTAGGTCCCTACCTGTTGAATTTTGGTTAATTATGACCTCGCTGGATTCTAAATCGTAGGGCATTCTAGCCTCTCTTCCATATAATAAATAGAAGGGTGAAAATCCCGTAGTCCCTTGCTCGGATGTGTTGTATGCAAATGTTACATGTTTTAAACATTTATCCCAATCAGTCTGATTATCTGTTATGAACTTCGCAATCATATTTTGGACAGTAGCATGGCTTCTTTCTACAAGTGAATTGCCCTGACTATGATAAGATGTTGTAAATCTTTGTTTTACTCCAAATCTCTCATTTAAGATTTTTAATGCTTGGGCTATGAAACCTGAACCATTGTCTGATAATAGGTACTTTGGGGAACCGAAACGCGTAAATACCTGCTCTTCTAAAAATGATGCAATAGTAGTAGCTTTCTGATCTGGGATCGCCTTTGTTTCTAGCCATTTAGAAGTACCGCAAATTGCACTAATTATAAATTTGCAACCGCTAATTGTTTCAGTGAAAGGACCAGTTATGTCAGTTGAAAAAAAGTTAAAAATACCTATAGGGTCTATACCCTCCATCAGTCCCTGCTTTTTGCCATACATTCTATTCTTATTTTGACATTTTTCACACCCTGATATATATTCTGCTACATCTTTATTGAGTGTTTTCCAATAATACTTATGCTTTATCCTACTTAATGTTCTTTTAATACCTAAATGGCCTGATAAGGTTAAGTCGTGTGCTGATTTTAAAAGCATTTGTCTAAGGCTCCTAGGTACTACCGTAAGTAATTTGTCATTATGGGTTCTGTAAAGTATACTCTGGAATACTATGTACTTGTTCTCAAATAGCTTTTTATTACTTTTTAATTTCTGCTTAATTTCCTGACACTCCTTATCTACTTCCTGGCACTCTGCTATATTTGTCAAACTTAATAAATTAACTGGTAACCTAGCTAATTCTTCTTTTGTCGGCTCTTCTATCTCATTACTAGTGCTTATGGGAAACCTACTCAAAGTATCGGGTATTTTGTTTAGTCTGCCTGGTTTATATTTTATATCAAAATCATACTCTTGGACAGAGGATGACCACCTACATAATCTAGCGTTTTTCTCGTCCCTTGCAAATTTTAACCCGCAAATTGGTTGGTGGTCTGTGACAACAGAAAATCTTATCCCATATAAGTAGGGGTAAAAGTGATTAAGGCTTTTCACAATAGCTAATAATTCTTTCTCGCTAGTAGTATAATTTTTCTCTGCTGGTATGAGACTTCTAGAATAAAAGGCTATTGGTTGTAATCCAAATTCTGTATACTGTAGTAGGGCTCCTGCTATACCTATATCTGAAGCATCAGTATGCACTTCTGTTTTTCTGTCATGTTTATAAAAAGCTAGGCAGGGAGCTTCCGTGATAGCTATCTTTAGATTTTCCCATGACTCGATCTGATCTTTACCCCATGCATATGCATTATCCTTCTTTAGAAGTCGATATAGAGGGGCGGCTTTTTGGGCAAAGTTTTTGATATATCTTCTTAGGTATGAGAATGCACCTAACATCTGCCTAAGCTCATGTTCGTTCTTTGGGGCGGGGATATTTCTCATTGCCTCTACTCTTTTGGGGTCTGGCTTAGCGCCGTGTTTAGTTACTATCTGCCCTAGTATCTTTACTTCACCATTACCAAATTCACACTTTCCTATACTCAATTTGACGTCATTATCTCTAAGCCTCATAAAAATTTCCCTCATTTTACTACAATGCTCCTCTATTGTATCTCCTGTGATTATTATATCATCTATATAGACAAATGCATTTTTCCAAAGTAGCCCTTTTAAAATCTTTTCCATTGCTTCCTGATAGTATCCGGGAGCCGTTCGTAATCCAAAGGGGAGGCGCACGCACTGGTAGACACCCCTAATTGTAATAAATGCAGTCAAGTGTTTGGAACCCTCGTCCATTTTAACACCCCAAAAGCCTTTATTAACATCTACTATTGATATATACTTTGGAGCTCTGCCTATACCATCTAAAATAGTTTCCTGATTTGGTAATGTATAATTATATGGCTTTATGTTGGCATTCAAGTCTCTCAAATCTATGACAAATCTAGGGGTTGGAGGCTCTCCATTTACTCCCTTATGGCCATCCTTTACTATTAGGGGCCTTGTGCACCACTCTGAAGTAGGTGCGGGTTCTATTATACCCATTTTTAATAGCTCTTCTACTTTGGAATTTTCAAAATCTTCCAGTACTTTAGGTCTACGTATAGGATTTTTCCTAATAGGTACTGCACCCTCTTTTAATTCTAATTTATGAGTTATTCCCTTAAAAGTACTTATTTCGCCTGGCTTAGCAAATATATCTGCAAATTCTTCTAAAGTCTGCCTCATTATAGCTTGATCATTTTGTGGCAATTTCTTATTTATCCTGCTAAGTACTGAATCTTTATGGGCCCTTAGTTCCTTATCCTTCTCCTCCTCTAAATTAATAGTGTATACTAACTTGGCCTTTTTATTTGAATATTTGCGGAAAATGATTACTAATTGATCTATTAATTGTTCAATTTCCTCTGCTAATCTAAGTAGTTCGGGGTGATGATTAACTAGCTGGTGATGACATTCAATTGTATCTAGTCCCTTAATTAGGAACGGGCCTAGTCTATCTAGGTGTTGATTCCTTTCTTTTATACAATTTACTAGCTTGATTCTAATTGCTTTTGCCTGCTCATTACTCATATCTACGGATGGGTGATCACCTATTACTGTATTTAAACCGTATTTATCTGGGAGATAAGCTTCGAGATATGGTTCCGGTATATCAAAGTAATTATCATAGGATTCAATCTCATCTAAGGTGCCTTTGATCTCTGCCTTAATAAGGGTTGGGGGTCCCTCAATTAGTTTGCCTGTAATTATTTCTGCTGGTTTCCCTGATTCTAAGGGATTGAGATTTTGAGGGTTCCCTCCTAATGCGGCTAATTCTAGCTTTAATTTAGATATTTCATATGCTACTTCCGCCTCTCTAACAAAATCAGATCGATCCTCAAATTTTGATTGCTGATACTTGTAGTATTTTATTGTACC
>JAQIXA010002384.1:0-18209 GCA_034699045.1 Nanhermannia cf. coronata Gr-Ori-00579 | reverse complement strand
TTGGTGATTTTGGTTATATGTTGATCAAATGATAAATTACTATCGGTGATTATTCCTAAATCCCTTTCACAACTACTTTCACAAAATGAAGCTAGAAAACCAAAAAAACTTACCAATTTTGTCCAAAAAATCTTAATAAAACCTTATAAGATTTGACTAATGCAATGGTAAAAGCAAAAAATGACCTTTGAACTTTTTAAATTGACAAATACTTAAATTTATTTAACTCTCTATTTAACTGAATTCAGACTTCAGTTTCAGATTAGAAAAAAATAGTTAGGTAATTTTAAGGAACGGGTAATTTATCAAAATTTAAATTGAGAAAATGTCTAATTCAACAAAAAGTCCTTGAAAAAAGTATAAAATAACAAAAAGAACGGTTTGAAATTAAAAAAATTATGAATTTCCATCGTCTTCAATTTGTCCACCACCTTGACCTTGATGTTCATTTTGATCTTTGCCAATCTTTTTTATAAAATATATTTTTTAGTTTTTTACGCTATATTCATTAATTTAGCTCTGAAAAACCTGATTTTGATCTCATAAAATGCGAAGCGAGAACTTCACGCAAAGGGTTTGTTCCAATAAAATTGTAAATAAAATTGTAGTACCCTTTACCCTACCCTACCGAAAATTTAACGTTTTTGTTGTATGAAGAACCCTTATTTTATTATGGAAGCCACTATTTCTTACAACTTTTTACAACTAAAACTAATGGTCTGGTCGAGTGTCGAGGGCGGTCGAGGACCCCGCACGCACTTATGCAGGTTTCTTAAATAGCCTAAAGGCAGGTAGGCCGTAGGCTATTATTTTAATTTTAATTGACAATCGACCAGCAAATAGACTCAACAATTTCCAATTTCCAGTGAAAATTCAAAAAAAATGGAGCAGCATCGCATCTGCATTCCCTCTATTTTAATTGCAATTTTCATTACTATTTAGTCACTACATTTTAATTTTTGTGCGAGCGAAGAGAGCACTTACTATTCAATTTTATGTACTTTCTTTTGTCCATCTCTCTCTATCTGTATGTCCGTGTTTGTGTATTTTAAATTAGTTTAAATTAGAAAATTACTTACTCGAAATCTATTGGACTGATTTTAATGAAAGACATGAAGGACTCTTATTAGTCTATAAATGCTTTTTTAAAAGAAAAATCTTGTAAAATAAGCTATAGGCTAAAATCTAATTTTGGAAAAAGATCCAAGTATGTATCTGTAGTAATATATGTATTTGTTAATGAGATAAAAGTCGGAGTTTTCAGAGCTGAAATAATTCTATACACCTTGCTAATTTTAAAAATTTACCAATAATTGAGATCTGAGGTTGTTCAACTTGTCCCTTTTGGCACGCTTAAAAAATCCGCACTGAAAAAATGTTAATCAAAATTAAAATCAGAATGAGATTTTTTAGGCAATTTTAGCTTGAGGACTTTTACTTTTTACTTCTATCATATTCTGCATGCTTTTACTTTAATAATTAAATTTATACAAGTATCTATTATACAGGTATAAATATACAGGTTTATTCAATTAATTTACGATTAGTTCTGAGTTCTGAAAGCCAATTTTTCCCTGGATTTTACAAGTATGTACCATGAGTATAATTTAAAATGGATGGGTAACGGGTAAATTGTGCTTTTAATTTAAGGTACCTATCTTTACCTTATAAAAGGCAAGGATCAACAAAGCCAAAAGAAATAATCCTCCCAATGAAGAAATGATTAAAAGTGTAGAAGAAATTCTGCTGGGAATCCTTTCTTGTAAAAGCGTTATCGATGAATTTGAAACACGACTTTCACCAAAAATTTTCACAAAACCTTGACTTTCATAAGCTATGTCCTTTTTTATGCTATCAATTTCGACAAGATCTAAAATATCTATAAGGAACATAAATTATATGATAAATATTACCAATGATTTTCATATTCATCATTTAATTAAATTTAATAATATCTACCATCAAGTTCCTTTAAAACATCCACTTTAAAGCTAACTTCAATGAAATCATCATCACGATTGAATCGAATATTTTTCTTTACACATTGGATTTGTATGCATGTAATTTTGCTTCTTAATGTTGAGCAATCAACGTAAATAACGGAGTCATTATTGTAAAATATCGATGATTTCTTGATCTCAATGATAGTTTGGTTGTCTTCACCAATTACAGAACAATCAGTCTAAAATGAATAATTTAAGATTTATAGAAGTAACATATTATTTATTAATAGCCTTATCTGTTATGTTCTGGCAAATCATTTGGCGAGATTTCGGGAAACCTGAAATTCACTTTTATTTTGAAGTTCCATGTTTTTTTAATATTAAAATTGAAACTCGGGTTTTGATTTTGATGATCCTCGGAGTTTTTGATTACAGAGAATTCAAATTTTACCACCATCAAAAACTCAGAGGATCATCAAAACCCGAGTTAAAACCTGGAATTTCAAAATAAAAGTCAATTTCAGGTTTCCCGAAATCTCGCCAAATAATTTGCCAGAATAGGTATGTATAGCTATCGTATCTTGAATTCTTTTAATAAATGCTATACTCGTACCTTACCTCTAATTCTTTTACTTTAAAATATTCCTCGTATTCACCCTTAATCCTAATAAATTGTGGAAATAGAAAAATGAGCACGAGATTCTTTATTGATCTTTGACCACTTAAACTTATTTTATAGGAATGCGTAATCAATTTCAAGTTTATATTTCTCGTCTCATTGATGCCAACAATCCTGGGTGTAGTAGGTTTATTTTCTAATTGAATCTGACTTTCATGATGTACAGTTCTCTCGTCATATCTTTGTTTAGTTGAAGTCAAAATAATCAAATCTTCAGTTACATTGGACGCAAAATAATCAGAGAAATCCATTTTGAATAATAATTGAATCTGAAATTATAAATCATAGTATAAAAACGATTGAAACCTTTAGAGGATTTTTTACCATTTGCTGATTTCTAAGAAACTTTCCAAGATCACATTCCAATCCGCCATCATTTTTGTCATCAACATATTTCAAAGAACAATTATATTTGGTCAAATTGTAAAGGCTGATTTGAATGCCCAGAATATTTGCTCTAATATTGAGAATAGGATTGATTGCAGATTCTCCAGAATTTTTTATTATTACTTCGATCATTAAATCATTTCCATCTGATTCTAATAGTTCCAAACTGAATTTTTGAGAAATCTTTTGATTATTATTAATCCAACGAGTGTCAATCGAGAATATAGGATTGCAATTATCATTCTTGCAATCTTGTGGATTGATAATTAATCTTGATGTAAGAAATTTCTCGGTTGCATTTGGACATTCTGGACAAAAATCTTCAATCTTGACATGGTTCCTTGACCTGTCTTCGTTTATTTGAATCGGTCCTGATCTTGAGTTTTGATTTAGATCGATAACAATATTTCGTTGCTTCAACGATTTATTTGCATTGGAATCAAATGTTTCATACATTTTTGGTATATACTGAGCATATAAATCAAATACTATATCATCAAACTTAGTCAGTTCATCATCAAGCTAAAAAAACCGTAAAATTCAATTAATAAAATGGTAAAATGAATGACAAGTGACAATTTTCAAACCTTGATATTAACCCTTATCCTTTTACACTTGTCCTTGATTGAATACTCGTCTTGAACTTCAATTATATGGTCCAAATTTCTAGGCATTTTAATCGGAGTTCTGGCGTCTACAATTGTACAAGTTTTGTCTTTTTGATAATCATCAATCTTTAAAATCCAGTATACTAAAAAAGTTAAATATCTTGTTACATTAAGGATTAGTATTCTAAATTCTAAGTAAGCAAAACTAACCTTGTAATTTTTGGGAAATCAAAGGAAATCTTGTTTGATATTTAACACACACTTCAACAAAAAAGTGACGCTCGTTCCTTGAGATTGACTGAACTACTTTGTTATTTGAAATTACTAAAAGCTTCAAGTCCAGGTCGATTAAAGGTCTTGCTCTCAAAATTACAATTTGCTTTGAAGGAAATGCTCCAATGGCCAAGTCTAGAACAAAATTAAAGCACATTTAAATTATAAAAACATTTTATTATTAGTTTAATTTATACCAGGCGTTACATTCCCATCAAAATCAATACCACCAAAAAGATTGGATCCAAACCCGTTCAAACGACCATCAATATATGATGCTCTAATTTTTAAATATTTTAACTCCTTATGTAATTCACTTGCACTTGATCCAAAATATACATATACAACTCCTCGCCCATTATCTTCACCTGGTGACCCAACAGCAAAATCTTAAAAAAAAACGATAATTAAAACTTAATTATTATCAAAAATTTTCTTACCATTTATCTTATCTCCATTTATATCGCCAAGACCTATTTTTGAAATCGATTTATGATAAATATTCAAGTTCAAAATATTTTATTTCTACCTGTAATTGCAGACCCAAATCTGGCAAAATAGCTTTCACCATCACTATCTGGTTCAAGTGTTTGCCAAAGTTGAAACTAACGATAAATGGCATAAAATTTAATTCATTTATAATAAAATAAGGTTTTGAACAAACTTACTTTATTTTCCAAAACTGTGTAAATGAATACGCGTCCTTTGTGAAGCTCTTCAGAATTTGAGCTTGAAGATATCGTATTATGATAAGGAGCTGAAATGAAAAGTTCATCTTTGGAATTCCTCCAAATACTGTAAGAAAATACTACTGAGCCGAAATAACTTCCAATATTTGGTGCTTGATCTCTTATTTCCATTGATTCTATAGGGTTTCCATTACCATCTAATCGAAATACGACAACATTCCCAGTTAAACCATGAGCTTTTGGTGTTCTAAAAAATACAGAATAAAATAATTGATTGTTTATTTCTAAGAATTTTGATGCTAATTAGGTAAATAGTTTAGTCACTTAAATTACCCAATAGCATAATAAAGAAATCCGTTTCCGAAATATTTTCCGGCTGTAACTCCATATCCTTTGTATCAAGTAAAGTAGTAAAATTTTAATAACCCCTATCCCTATTACATTTTCAAAAACTTACCAAATAGTGAGCCTAATTGATCAAAATGTAATTCATTCGAAATAATTCTTACAAATGAATTTGCTGGACCAGCAAACAAATTGTCGTATATCAGAACAGAGCCTTTAAAAAATAGAAATGATATATAAATACATGATAAGTAAGTAACTATCTAAAATGTCTCATACCCCTTAAATAGTCAATGCCAGGGACTCCAATAACAACTTTTTCATTTCGAATACATGAAGATATTCCAATTTGAGGTGCCTTCAAAATATAATTTCCATTAGTTTTTTTAATAATTAGACTTGAATAAATTTGTTATACCCAATTAGCATTGTAGTCGTTAGCTTTAAAGTAAAAAAGGAGTTGAATGTTTATAAAAATGACTTAATTCTAATTTATTAATATGTATGGAATCTACGATTGTAATTGTACTTACTCGGAACTTTTGAAGATTTTACAATTTCGAATAAATTATTATTCTCTTGTATTACAAGGCAAGATCCGTCCATATCAGCGTCTAAAACTCCCCTCTGTCCATACTTGAAGTGAGAGCATGTAACGATATTATTATTATCAGCAGGTCTTGTAGATAATGTAATGCCGAATTGAGTAATAAATCTTTGGTCTAAAATATATTGAAAAAATACGAAGACAATCATTGAGTATTTTGTAATTAGGGTTTAAAAAAATCTCAACCTTCATATAAAGATATACAATGTTCATTTCCATTTGATAAACGGCATTTTAAAAGTGGTTTTGTGCTATTCGGAGATCCAATCAAGATCCTAAAAAAGAAAAATTTGCATAAAAAATGCATTGATTTGAAATACTCTGTACCATACAAAATACAAACATATTACCATCCAGTTTCAGAATTCCGAATTGAAGGGTTCAAAGCAACCGTATACCCAAAATATCCCTCGGAATTTGATGATAAAATAATTGGATAATGAACATCAAAAGTTGAAATTACAAAATGGACAAGAAAATTAAAATAAAATACAGATTTCTTAACACTACTCGTATACATATTTTATACTCAAAAATTCTAAAAAGCTATACTTACTACCTATAAAATTAACTTGAAACTATCCTTTTATTAAAATAAAATCCTAAATATATTATAAAACATTTATCTATTACCTACTTGTACTAGGTAGGATATATTTAAATAATTAAGTTATATTACTATTTTCTAGTTATTTTCCAATACTAAAAGTTAACAAACTAAAATTCCGAAAAATACATGAACAAGGAACACGTCAATAAATTGGTTTTTATAAATTAATAACATCCGTTTTGAAAATACATTTATTTTATCCTCATTCTTATACTAGTAGGTTCACTAATAAATAACAGTATAGTACCCTAACTGTATTCAGAATCTTATACTATATATATGTCACTTTGAATCAAACAAGAATGTATTTTCTTTAGCAGGAAAGACAATAAAGAGAATAATAATAATAATAATACAATCCTTATTTTAATAAGTTATTAATACATTGCACACAATTTTCTTATTTTAGTAAAAAAAATCATTTAATTATTAGTCAGTAGCTTGTGGTTAAATAAGGCTTAAAGGTTTTACTACCACTAAAACTACTACTACATACACATACATATTACTATATGGTACATATGACTATGACTAATTCTTATAAGCATTTAATATAGTAAAGATTAAGATATGTAAGTACATAATAAATAATATGTAGGTACTTTGTAGTCTATTGTAGTGTACATTAGTACATTACATTACATTTTCAAAATTAATAAATCGTATAAATATAAAGTTCAAAATTTATAATCTAAAAATAATTCTAGTACTAACTATACAAGTATAGAAAAGAAAAACAGTAGGTTCTAAGTTTCGAGATCAGAGTTATACATAATTATTGAGATTGAATTGACTGTAGAATACTTCTCATTGGCTCGAAAATTAATTTTTCACAACACATTGGATGTTTTCCTGTCACTAAATTGCCTATAAGTAAACGTTTTTATTAATTAAAAGTAAATGAGCATATAATAAGTAAAATTTAAAAAAAAGCAAAGTACCCATCAATAATGCCAGGAATGAGTAGATCTCTCATTCTTTCACTAACTCTATCTTGAAGATCCTGCTGAGAGTCATCTGCAGGCGTAGTTTCAGGATTCCTTATAAAAATCGACCTCGACTCAACAAAAGGATCATATCTATAACAAAAACACAATATATTAATAATTAGTAAGACATTAATCAAAAGGGTAGTAGCCTAGTTATGAACTATTAATTTAATTTAAAAAACCTTTTAATAGCTTCAACTTGGCAAACAAAGTCAAAATCAGGGAAATGTTGAGCCAAATATAAAAGATCAAATTGTTTCAGAACAAGAACTTCGGAAATTTCTTCTGCTCGGTAATTTTTTGCATATTGAGAATTAAAAAAGAATACAGCAGCTCTTCCAAAAATGTCTCCTGCTGCATAAACTTTTTTAATATAAATATTTTCGATATTATCCCCATTGAATCCAACAATTTTCCCACTATACACAATATATAATTCATCTCCTAAATACAATATACAGTATAAAATTGTAAAAATTGTAAATATTTTTTGGTAAAAAAATATTCATTAGACATTTATCGGTAGTAAATTTTAATTACCTTGCTCTCCCTTGTTCACAATTGTTGTTCCTGGAGAAAAGAGAAATTAGAGATTAAAAGAGAAAATTAATTTTAATGCTCTCAATTACCTGGAAGATAAAGTCTATGCTTTAATCTATATGCTAATTGTCTCAAGAAAACTTTTCCAGGCACTTTTCCAATCAGATGTGTGCGCACTAGAACAGGCATGAAGAAAGCATACGCTACATCAATCTAAACAAAAAATTAAAATATTTACACAAAAAGTAGTATTAATATTAATTATTTTAGAAGTATTACTTACTTGGAATGCTTTTGGCAAAAATGCAATAGCTTCATCATAAGTTTGACCACGAGATCTTTTCCACAAAAGAAGAAAATGATTTAAAACTGATGCATTACGCTGCTCTGATATGCCCAGGATTTTCAAATGTGTCTATTAAATAAAATAAAAATAAAAATGCAAATAATATACTACCGATGATTAGGGTAATTGAAAAAAATATATTACAGTTAATAAGTTGACGTTATAAAGGTATGTTCTTTTAGCTTTATTTCTTGATCCAAATCCAGAAGTAAAATTACTCAGAATTATAGAAAGAATAAAGGCACCACAGAAAAAGCATCCAGTTGCAAGTAACATTTCATCGGTATTTTGAGCTGTTATATCACCATATCCCGTAGTTGAAATAATTGTTACCACCCAGTACAGAGACCTCATCCAAAATTTCCAAGGCGCGTTATCAATTGCTTTGTTATTCCTTTTGGCTTTCATATCTTTGAAAAGAGTTAACAAAATATGTAAAATCAGTTATCTTTTAATTAGTAATATAATATACTAATTAATTTTACAAGCATAAGTCCAAGTATTATTAGGACAAACAATCAGTTTTTCATCAGAAAGGGACAAATCCAACCTTTTATCTAATAGTAAAATGAAATTAGCATTAAAATTGTTTTAATACAAATACGACAAAGATACAATCAAAATTTAAACTTTAAATATACCACAAGGGGCTAAAGTGTAAAAAACGCAAGCCTGAAACAAAAAAAAAATAATAATACTCGTACAAGACAACAAAAAATAAAACAAGAAAATTACTAAATTAGATACTTACCAGTATATGAGCCATTAAACAGAACCACGAAACAGAAATCATTAGTTTATATCGAAAGGTCGTAATTCCCAAATCATCTTTTAAACTTAATTGCTCACGATAAAAGTTAATCTAGAGGAAATGCAAATAAAAATATTTTACTAAATTCAAAAAGTTCATAATAAATACTTTTAATCATGCAATGCGTACAAGATATATTCATATTAATCATCTTACCAGTCTAAGAAGGCGAAGAATGAAAAATTTTCTATGCTTGATGATTAAGTGTGTTGGAAAATATTGAATTGGAAAACTTGATATTATATCAATCCAAAATTCATATGAATACACGTATCTTTAAAAAAATTGTAAAATAGTAAGAGTAAGTAACATGAAATTTATTTTTACACGTAAAAAGTGTATTTTTACTTGGAAGCTATTCTTTTCGTATCTTTGCAAAAAAGTCCTTCTGGTAATTTGTATGGTGTCAAAAATTTCATAATTATGGAAATATACATAATCAGTTCAAAAATGATGCTGACATAATGTACTGCCAGAGAAGCCTCGTGATGCGGATCATCTGCATTGGCATACGTGTAGGCATATTCATATAAGGCAAAAGCTGGTGTAATATAGCAAAGATATATTGCAACGAAAAATAACTTTTTACTAAATCCACAGTTTGGATGAATTAGAGGAAATTTTGGACAAATGTAATGATCTCTGAAATAAATAAGAACTGGGATAAGCAAATTGCTCAACTTTTACAATAATATCAAAAAAGGAAACAAATGTAACTTACCTTTTCCCTTTTCTAATTTTAACGAAATAAAGAAAGGGCAATCGATCATCTTCTGGTCCCCATCCAACTAACCTTCTTCTCATTTTTTGAAAAAAACTCTGTTCAATTACAAGGTTTGCTCTCTTTTCATTATCAAGATTTGGTTCTTTAATGCTTAGCAGATGCATGATCATTGTCGTTTTCCAAACTTCTTTTTTAGCCATAGAATGAGCAACTTTCCAAGGTAGGATTCTCTTTAACTCTTCGTTTAATTGAACTCGTCTCATATAAAGATCCTGACCTTCGATTTTTAATGTTGATTGCATTAATCGATACATTTTTGGGTATAGAATAATAATTTTCTCAAAATCGGCAGCTTTTAACATATATAGTTGGACGTTTGTAGCAGCTACAATTAAAGCAAGCAGAATTAAGAAATGTATTAAAATTTACAGGTTTAGGTTTAGAAAAACATTTTTTTTATAAATATTATTAGAAAGAAAAAATTATATGGTTATTACCAACTGCATTATGATATCTTGGAAGTTTGTGCATTAGACCCCATTCTCCAAAAGATCTATTCAAAAAATTGTAGGTAGGTAGGTAAGTAATAAAAAATAATGCAAAGTCAAAAATATTTTCGATACTTACTCAAGAGGTCCAAGAGTACAAATATGTTCTGATACGAAAAGAATTTAAAAATTAATTAAAGATCAAGTTGTTACTTTATTAAAATGCTTTACCTAGCCCTTGATTGCAAATCCAAATTTTCCCTTCAATTATAATATACATATCGAAAAAGTGGTTTCCGGCTCTCATTATTCTTTCCTAAAAAATTCATTGATTTAAATAATTAAGAATCAAGTTTTGATACTTAGAATAAGATAATTGATCAGATCAAAAATTTTACCCCACGAAGATAATGAACTATTTCTAATTCTTGACAAATTGCTCGAAGCATATTTTCTTCTAATTGATGAAATATAGGAGCCTAGGTGTATAAAATAAACTACATTAATTTATAATCTTAAGAATGAGATTAATATAGCATAGGTACATTTCGTAATTTATCTCCTAAAAGTTTTCGATAGATTTCAGCATTTAAAGCCGGATGCATGTCAAAAAATATATCATGGGAATTTAGTCCTTTTGTTTTATACCAAGTATTCTCACAATGCTGGTAGATATTTCTTGAAAAAAATCAAATAATGTATAAAGTTATAAAAAAATATTTTAGGTTTTGATAAGCTTTTTAGGTATATTATGTTTTACATGAACATTTTCTCTTCGATCAATTCTAAAGCCAAGATCATTCTTAAAGTTTTCAAATTTTCAATTAGTCTTGTTTTAAGCTCTCCAGGTTCGACCTCTGCAGCAGTAATATCAGCAATAATACATCTTGTAATTAAAAACCCTGAAAGCGAGCATTTAAAATTGTATAAAAAAACAAATCGTAAGTAAGTATAAAATACTAATGAAATTGAATTTGAAATATTTTAATCACCAAAAATCATCATGAAAATTTGTAAAAAGAGCTCTGGTACTCGTAAAGTGGTCATATCACCAAATCCAATAACTAAAATAACTTGACTGACATAATAAATTCCAGAAATCCAACGGTTCAGTGATTCCTCTGTAGAATTTGGTTCCACTAATCGTAAATAAATCAAAATAAAGTAAAATATTCATACGAGTACGATTCAAAAAATATTTTTTTTTATTGGATTGGATTTATTACACTTTTTTTCAATCCATGTTCCAGTAAGACATTCAGGTTTTCGATGCTCATCCCCTTCTTCCCAAATATTTCGACCCCAAGGACAGGCAAGATTTAAAGCATACGCCGAAATCATCGAACAAGCCACGATAGTAAACCAAACATACATTGAAACTCTTGAAATTTAATGAAAAATTATGTTTTACATTAAAATCAGTCATCTAAATAACTTACAATACTGCATTTCGTCCTTCAAACTGATTATGACAAATAATAAAAAGAAATGGAATTCGGAGTACTTGACCTGCCCTCGAATAACTTTTCAAAAACATTTAAGCATTAAATTAAATATTACTAATTATTAAATCATAATGAAATTAATAAAAATCGAAATGTTTTATTTACCTAAAAACTGTTTTCCATGTTGATCCCTTTACATTTCAGTATTGAAAAAGGTAAGGTACATGTCTAAAGTAATTTTAAAAGTATATTTTAAATAAAATTCTTACGTCTCCATATCCAAGAAATGTTGTCCATCCAAAGAAATATGTCAAGAATTCAAATTGTGTAGCAAAAAAGACATCATAAACAAAACTTCCTTCAAAAATACTGTGAATAAAACAAAAAAGCATTTTAATTTAACGATCATAGGTTTCGTAAGGATTGACATTACAAAGTATAATAAGTGACTTACTAATGAATACAAGTTTGAACTGGATGGTCAATTCGGACATTTTGAGTACTGTAATAACCCCAATGCATTTTTAAATAACTGAAATACAGATAAGAAAATAAAAAAACTATTTAGTTTAATATTAAAAAAATTGAGAACTACTGGACCGATCTTAACCAAACTTAGCATGAAGGACCCCCATAGGGTCTCGGTGTATCATTTCGGCAAAAAACCCAGGTGGCCCCACCCCTTGCGGTGCTGCGGACCCTTTAAGGGTCCACCGGAACCGCAATTTTTTTTATTTGTTATAAAAGTTCCCCATGACTTGAAATGCAAAGATATATATATGGTCCCCGGATCCGTGTGGCCCCCAGGAATCGCACGGTGGCCCCAGGAACCGCAAATTTTTTTAATTGATAAAAATAAAATTTCATAGCTTTGTAGCTTTGCTAGCACAATTAATAATCAACTTCTAATTAAAGTTAATTAAAGAGTTAATTAAAGCCTAGTTATTGATATCATTTGCACCATGTCATCGAGTTCCTGGATTACATAAATTATGTTAAAAAAACTAAATACTTACATGGAGGTCTTGCATAGAAGAATCTTCTATTTTCCCCAGGATGTCTTGCCCTTTCACCATCATAACATCCTTTTGGAGCTGCTGAAGCACTTCTCTCACCACCACCATGTTCATATTCTTCCTGTTGTGGTTCTTGTTGTTGATTTTGACTACTATTATATTTACATTTAGAATTTCTTTTCTCCTGTTGTTGATGAATTATTGGAGATTCACCTTGTCCCTCATGGTGATGAAGTTGTTGATGATGATTCGTTTTCTTTAAAGGAACTTCATTGAAATTTTTCTCACGAGAATAAAGCTCATCGATTTCAGGTGATTTTGGTTTAGCTGGCAATTTTGAGAGATTTACATTTTTTGGAGGTGCTGGAGCAGTTTTAGACTTGAGCTTCCCACCAACTCGTACAACATCATCATCACTACTATCATCTTCAACTAACTTGGTCTTACCAAAGTTGATTTTTTCAATTTTGTCAGCATCAGGTGAAGCAAAGCATAATTTTTGCACAAATTTTTCATTTTCAAGGGAATTAACCTAAGGGAATGGGTAAGGATATAAGGAAAAGGAAACCGATTTAATCTCATCCATATTTTGGTTGAATCTAACCCTATATTTTTGGTCTAAATTTACACTTGCACTTAACATAAAATTCTAGATTATGTTAGGTTAGGATTTTAAAAAATTTTGGCTTAATTTTGGTTTATAAGGACCAAAAATATGGCATATTTTGGTTGAATTCTACCCCTATATTTTTGGTCCTTATAAACCAAAATTAAGCCAAATTTTTTTAAAATTCTAACCTAACTTTACCTAACATAATCTAGAAATTTTTGTTACGTGCAGGAGTAAATTTAGACCTAAAATATTGCAAAATATAGGAGTATATTCAACCAAAATACGGATGAAATTAAATCAAGTCAAGGAAAAGTAGGAAAAAGAGCTGAAATAAAATTACCTTATCATTTAAAAGTTTAATTTGTCTTTCCAAAGTCTCAATATTTTGTCCTTTCCGATTCAATAAATTCTGAAATTCTTCATATTTCACCTGGTACATCTTCACTTGTTCCTTCAGCAGTTCTAAACCACCCTCAACTAATTGCTGGTGTTGTTGTTGTTGGTAATTGGCCAAAATTGATTGTCCTTCACCACCATCTTCCTTAATACTTAGAGGTGATGGTGATGGAAATAATGGAGGAACACTCACCAGAATTGAATTTTTATTATCATCTAATTGGATTGATTTATTTTGTCTTAATAATATTTCTCCAGCTGATTCTGCTGAGGATAATTTGCTTTCTTCGAGGCTTTTTTTGGCTAAAGATTTCTCTTGACATAGTTCAGTTATTTTATCATTTAATAATCGAATCTCTCCATTCAGTTTTTCAATAGTCCTAAAAAATAAAAATAATAAAAATCATTCATAAATATTCGTATTAGTCCTTAATAATTTAATTTCTTAATCCTAAATGACTTACTCATCTTTAGTCTCATTCATAAGCTCATGTTCTTTCTTACAATTTTCTATTTCAACTATTTTAAGCTCAAGTGATTCGATAAATTTTTCATTTTCCTAAAAATTGACAAAAAAAGAACACAATTAAAAGCACCATTAAAAAATTAGGTAGCAAATTAGCATTAGAATTAGATAATGAAATATTTTACCAATGATTTTTCAGCCTTTTCTTTAGAAAAAACGGAAGCCACATCAGAATTAGGCAAACTAGGATATCGGCCAAACAAATCTAAAAAAAAGCCAATTAAAATAATAAAATAAGGGTTAAATTGATGATAAATTGATGATAAATTATCCAAATTACGATTAAATGTCCTTGATCCAAATTTCAAATCCCTCGTGTCCCAAACCCCAGTATCTCTCACTCGACAAATTAAAGAGAGCAAATTCTCATTCTCGATCCTCCAAGTCTCTGCCTTCTCTTGACATTTTCTCAGCTGATCTTCAAGTTCACTCATCTTTGACCTCATTTCCTGGATAATAATCAAAAATTCATATGTTAAATCTACATTAAAAATAAAAAGATCTTTAATTAAATACCAAATGTTGCTTATTTGCAAGGTCCTTTTGTTGAAAGAGCTCTTGAACTTGTTTTTCATACTCTTGAATCTAAAAAAATAAAATAAAAAATAAAATAATGGTGAATTGACTAACTCTAAGTAATTGAATATTTATGTAATTATGTTATACAATGTTCATGTGATTCTTAGCAAAATCAGCAGCTTCACAACACTTGTTGTTGAGGATGATCTTCTTCTCCTCCACCTCTTTTTCAAGGAGATCCACGGACTCGGACATCACTCGACTTCGATCATACAATCTCTTCACCCAGTCTTTATAAAGCTCTATTTTACACTAGAAATACAAGAAGATAATTAAACACATTACAAGTACAATTACAACATATAAAACTGCTCTATAACGGCACTAGCTAGACTGAAAAGCCTGGTGCCGTTATAAAGATATATGAATTTTTAGTGAATTTTCTACCTCTTGAATTTTCTCCAGGGTTTCTCCAGCGTTCTTCATTTCCCTCACAAGAACCTCGAGTTTTGCCTCATACAAACTATTTATATTCTCCTGAATTACGTCCATATAAGATGGTTCATCATCTGGTCCATCTCCTGGAAATAACTTGGTGGTGGTGGTGGTCATCATGTCCTCATCATACTCATTTTCATCATCGTCATCATCATGATCCTGGTCCGAGTCCTGGTCACCATTTAACTGGGACATGGTCAACTCACTCAAATCGTCAACAATTGGCCCCCAATCACCCCCCTCCATTTTTATCCTACAATTATCCTAAAAAAATAGAAAAAATAACAAAAATTAGAATTTGTGACATGGACGTGGTCATGGTCATGTGGCACCACCACCAACTGTCCTGGACAGTCAGTGCAGTCAGTAGTGGACACATTAACATTTCATTATAAATTTGACCTTGATTTTTTCAAATAAATGTAAAATTGGGTTAAGTAAATAAACCTTATAGAGAGGTTGAGGTAAAATATGGATGATGTATTATAACAACCATCTTTGCCGTTATATCGAGACACACAAATTGTACTATAGTAAAAGGTCACTTGAGGTCATGTAAGGTACTTAAAGGTCACTTAAAAACTAAAATTAAAATTGTAATTTTGTAAATAAAAATCTGCTAATCTTCAGCACTACTACCGCCTAATGATCGCTACAACTAAATCTTATAGTCCAAAAAATTGACTTACCAAAAACTGGGGTGATGATGAAAAACTCGAAAAATTAGTCTTTTTTCTTAATTAAAAATTAAAATTAGCAAAAAGTGTCTATTTAATTGTATTATATTTATATTATCAAGTACAACACCATCGTCAACAGCCCTTACAAAAAAATAAATTAAAAAATTACAAAAATATCACAAGATTCTGAGATTTCTGTCTTATTTTGGGGTACTAAATTGACAAATGGGGTTGCCGTTGCCAGGGACATTTTCGTCACAACAAATGTAAATATTTGTAAAATGTTGGTCATTTTAATTATTTTATGGTCCATTTTGGTGGCCATAAATGGACAGGGTGACTCAGAGGCCCTTCATTACCCTGGAAAGGACCACGAGTGTGACCACGAGAAAAATGAGACTTTTTCATCAATTTCACTCTCTTGTGTTAAATGCCTATGGGCCTACGATTTAAATACAATTACTAATCAGAGTAAGTCAATTAAATTCAATTCAATTGGGCGAGCGAAGCGAGCACTTTACTATTCAACTTTGCTTTCACTTTGTCCGGTTTGTCCGTCTGTCTGCTTGTCTGTCTGTCTGTTTGTATGTCTGCTCGCATAACTATAACTCGAAAACTACTCGACCGATTTTAACCAAATTTGGCATGAAGGACCCTTATAGGGTCTAGCTGTGCATGCTTGTGGGCTTATGATTTAAATACCTATACTAATAAAGTAGTAAGTCTATTAAATTTTAAATTTATTTATTTATGGACCAAAAGTTGACATTTTTGTGATCTTTTTGTAGAAAATGTGAATGGTCATGTGAGGTGTCCATGTCCACTACCTTTGGATGCTTCAGGCCCTTACTGGAAGGATTATTGTATAAAATGTACAAATGACACAATGGCCATCGACCCATTGACATGTGTGGCACCACCACCAACTAGGTGTCCACCTGGACACATCATAGGTTTGTATTTAAATCCTCAATTTGAATTTTATTTTTTATAATAAATTGAATATACCTACATTATTCCTTGAAAATAAATGCACTTTATATAAAAAGCCATATTACCTAAATCCTTCATCGATATCATTCATCTCTATTTAGATTATAGATCAGCTCTGAAATACCAAATTTTGTCTTAATTTTGCACATTTAAAAAAATTAAACCTTCAATATATATAATATAGGCCAGAAAGCACATTAAAAACCGAAGATATCCTTTAAAAAACATTTTCCAAACTACAAAATACATATCTCTAATCTATCCCTTATTTCCTACACTTAAATCCCTACTGTCTCGAGCCTTTATAAAGATAGTCCTTGTATAACGGCTTGTATAACATGTATAAGTAGTTTTGCCTCTAAAAATTCAGCTCTAAAATTATATGTTGGAACGTGGATTCGAACCCGAGACTTTTGAGAAAAATACAAAAATGACTTTTTAGAAGAAAATGGGCCAAATTTTGCAAAATTTTTGCAAAATTAGAGCAAAAAAAATGGTTGGTCTTTCGACCTTCGTAAGCGAAGTGCCTTCATTTGAGACTTCGTGTTCGTAGGCTTTAGTCACTCTTGCTCATATGAGATAAACAGGTTTATCTTTGAAGCCGAAGCTTATACCATCAGACCAATTGCTTGGCCTGGCCAATTACCTTATAGTTAAAACTCAGATTTAAACCTCAAAAAAAAAATTTTAAACTCATATAAATGGTAGGGTACATATAAAATTTCCTACAACAAAATTTCCCTATAAAACAATTCTTGAAAATAAATGCACCTTATTTATACGAGTATATGCCATATTAAATGCTTCATTTACCTAAACATATAGATTTTTAGATTAGATCAGCTCTGAAATACCAAATTTTGCCTTAATTTTGCACATAACCTTGTATGTATAATAGAGAAAGAGTGTCCTGCAGAATACCTACAATACAAATATGTATATGTATTAGGGAAAAATAGGCATTCAAACTATCCCTAGCATATCCCTATACTGACATTTGATCTTGTAATTTTTCAATCTACCCTGCTTATAAGGTAGGCAAAATATTTATGAAAGTGTTCCCATTTTTCTATCAACTACCTATATAACGGCACTCCCTTTATAACGTAAGTATATGACTTACTACTAAAATACTAAATATGTAAAATAAAGGTTAAAAAAGGATGTTTATTTATTTTGTATTTCCTGCAGTGACTTCAGAATCCGACGGGAGTTTATTATCAGAGGTCAAATGTGTTAAATGCTCTCAGGGTCATGTTCCCTCAGAAAATTCACTCAAATGTGTTCGTTGTCATCCATCGTTTCACCAGAGGTCAGCACGATTTTACAGGGTATTCAGAATAAGATGGCGAAAATATTTAGGCTTTAATAGTACAGCGCTATCCATAAATCTATGGCGAATTTTTAAATATTTAAAAATTTACTATTAATTGTAAGAAAAAGAGATAAATATCATATCTATTCGATAAAACAAGTCTTAATCT
>JAQIXA010002383.1:0-18210 GCA_034699045.1 Nanhermannia cf. coronata Gr-Ori-00579 | reverse complement strand
TTGGTCAAAAATGCAGAATAAAAAATCCGCATCCAGCTGGATTTTCAACAGAATCCAGCGCTGGATTTTTGCTGGAGTAAAATGCTGCGGATCCAGCAATGCTGGATCCGCAAATCCAGCGCGTTCCTATCTCTAGTTAGTAGTAAAATTAAAACTTAAAAATATTCAAAGGTATTTTTGACTTTTTTTTAATTATTTACTCATACCATTTAAATAAAAATGGAGAGTGATATGTGTCTGCTCGATTTACTTCCATCTGAAATGATTATAAAAATATTTAAATTTCTACGAAAAAGTGATCTCTGTTCTATAGCTCAAGTAAATAAAGTGTGTTATCAACTTATTAAAGTTTCATCACTTTGGTTGAACATAAATTTGGATCACGAATCAATTGAGGAAGATCAACTAATCCATATATTGGCTCGATCCCCTCAAAATCTCTCACTAATAAATGCAAATGTTTATACAAAAACGATTGAAGAAATCAGTCAACTACCGCTATGTACTCAAATGACCAAAATAAATGCAAATTCAGTAACAATGTGTCCTGGTATTTTAGCCTTAATTCTGAAAAATTGTCCAAAACTCGAGGAAATCCAGCTGGAAAAAGTACACATAGATAATGGTGTTCTCAATGCAATAACTAATGAATTTACCCAAAAGTGCTTAAAAATTGTAAACATTTCTCAAAGTTTCACACAAGAGGTGACATTTGACATTTTTTCAAAATTTCTCAGAAATGCTGAAAAACTTCAATCCTTGAATATCAGCTCTATATGGATATCTTTAGATGATCAAAATTCTTCAATCGAGAAAGGTTATAATGAGATCTTCAATTCAATTCCGGTGGAAATGAAAGAACTTGATATACCTGGCTTTAAATATATTTTTAAAGACTCTCGTAAGTTTGATTTTTGAAATTTTTTACTAATATGTATACCTATCAGGTATATCAATATGATTTCCTATTAGGTCTTCTAAAGTAATTTCAATAATGACAGAGTTTTATTAAATAGATCTGAAAATGATTGCGGATAGATGTAAAAATTTGCTCAACTTGAACTTGTCGGATAATTACGCTATAACAAGGTAAAAATTTTGATAAATAATATACGAATAACCATTATGACTAATTTTTTTGTATTCATAAAGGTCAGGATTGAATTGGATAATGGCAATGGGGACGATAACTCATTTGACTCTTCGTAGATGTTCATCGATTCAAACAGAAGTCATCGAAATTTAAAAAAAACCTCATAAATTCATTTGAGATTTGTTTACATTTACAATCAGCTCAAGATTTTTTTAAAATATTTCTTATTACTATTTTACTAACCATGAGAGATACTTTTATTTTTTTAGTAGGTACTTAATTTACCTTTTCAATTTTTTGTAATTTTCTGCAATATATTATAAAGATACATAATAAATAAGGTACATTATACTTAAGTACCCTAGTACATATAAGATTAAACTTAAACTATAATACTAATCGATAATCAACGGAGATATATTGAATTTTGTAGGTATTTAGGTAATATGTAGTAGCAGTAAATATAGTCATTGAAATACCATATTATGTAGATATATTTTATTATGATGTATTTGAAATAGGTTTTGAAAATTTAATTAAAATTCTTATTTGAATTTAAAAAAATTAAATTGTTTATGAATAATTAAGTCGGCTGATTTGAATTAAATATTAAAATGAATTAATAAGTCCTTTGTCTTTATTAGTAAAAAAAGTTTGTAATTTAAATGTAATTTTCTTCAATAATACTACGTACATAGTAGTAATAATGCTGGTACAACTCAGAAGATACATCGAGTATGTATTAGTTAGGTAGATACCCATATGCTTTTTTAGAATTAACAAGGTAAGTTTATCCGCTGCGGGTTCAAGAATAGAAACCTGAACATATTATGGGGCGAGCGACCCTTACAAAGTACAAAGTTTAAAGTCAAATCAAAAGTCATGTAAAAATTTTCCATGTTAAATCAAACAGGAATTTTTGAAAAGTCTCAATAATCTTTAAAAATTCGAAAAAAAAAACTAGATTGGTATACATTTACCCTACCTAAAGTTGTCCCTTTGCTCAATTTCTCATTCTAACACTAATGATAGTTCCAGCAACCTTTCCTTGTAAGATTACTAATCAAATTATTCATGTTTACGATATAATTTATTGTTAATGCTTACGAATTTATAGATATATCAAAATTAGCATATTAGTAAGGTATATTACATTTTATTTTGATTCATTCATAGTACCCTACCCTACTAGTTCCTATTTAAGAAAAAATGACTTTAAGAAAAGTTTTAAGATCTCATTTACTTCCATTTACAAAAATTGGGATATTTTTCCTTGCAATCCCCATTGAATTCAATGAGAAAACGAATATGTATCAGTACCTGCCCTCAATACCCTGTAAAATATCCTGGAGCCTAGGGGTTCTTATAAAATTATGCTATTTTACAAATCTCACAGCTCAAATTGTTAAATACAGTTTTCTAAACGATTCACTATTGGAACCGACCGTCATTCTTGTCGATATCATTTACATCTGTCTTTATGGGAATTCTGTAAGTTAGATAATCTAATAATACCCTACTTTGTAATTACAGGATCAACAAAATATATCTTATTGTTAACTATTTTTGTATAATTTTAAGGTTCTTTTTACAATGTTTTACCTACTCAAAGGAGATCAAATTTGTGTGTTCATGAATTCGATTATAAAATTTGAGGAGGATCTGCCCAGGCTAATGCCCCCACATAGCAACCCACATAGCAAAATTTTAGAATATTTTTCAAGATTTCTATTTCTATCATCGTTTATGATTGGACTCTTTTTAGGATTGACATATATGGTACATGCTCACGATTCAAGATATTTGATCAACCTTGATCAAACATTGACCCTTCAAGTCCAAGATCAAAGGTCCCAAAAGTACTTAGGTGTAATAATTCTATGGGGAATCTTAGAAAGTTATATTGGGATCTCGAATTGCTTATTTTTATTTTTTCTATGTGTCTGGACCATTTTCATTGCTTATTATTTCTACACTTGGGCTTCTAGATGTTCGTAAGTTTTTGAATTTAAACATAATTCCATAGACCTAAGTTGGTGCAAAATGTCCCAAGTCCCCAAAGTATCAAAATTTGATTCCTAGAAGAGGTCACAACAAGACAAGACCATTTAAAAGTCCTTTATGTCAAGATTGGTTAAAATCGGTCCAATAGTTTTTGAGTAGTAGCCATCGGAACAAACAGACGTACAAATACAAGGAAGACTGAATGCTTTCTTCGCTCGCTCAAAATGAATTTTTTCTAAAAATTTCAAATTCGGGCTATTTATAAAAAATTGGGACATTTTGCTATATGAATTTAATAATTTTTATGTTAAATGTCTGGTATAAAAACAGAAAAGACGGCGAAATCGACCGATCCCGAAGAGAAATCCAGAAATACATCAAAATTTATAAAATGGGTCAACTTTTTATTGGAATGGTTAACGATCTACTTAAATACATTTTGCCATCAGGTAGGGTATCATATAAAAATCTTATTAATATTCATATTTAAATCTAAAAGTTTACAGTATCTAACTACTTTTTTGGTTATTTTGAAAGGGTTAAGTTTTGTTGGATTTGGACTTGTCATTACTATATTTGCATCAGTTAAATTTTGTCGACGAGTTTATTTTCCATACTACTTTGCCATTCCCATATTCTCTGCAATTCTACTGGTTATGTGCACAGTTTTTGTTCCATTTATGGGCCAATTTAATGAGATCAGCTTGGAGTTTATTAAAAAGTTCAAACTCTTGACAACTAGTGACAAGTTGAGAAGAAAGTTGGATTCTCTTCGTCCATTCGGAATCCTCTTTGGACCATTTTTTCTATTCAAAGGATCAACATCTATCTCATTTTTGCTCATTGTTATCGAACAGACTATAAACTTATTTTTATCATATAAAAATTATCATTTTAAAGTGACTGTATCAAAGCTTACACAGTATACAAAATCATAATCACAAAAAGGGAATCATAATTTTCAAAAATAGAGCTAAAGATTGAGAGCTTGTTAAAAATTTGGCAAAATGTTACTGTATAAGCATTTCAATAGTCTATTCCTTTAGAATTCTTTAGAATTATAAAAAAATATTCCTATTTATCTGGACCCACTTATGAGAACGTGCCCAATTCATTTCAATTAGGATCTATTGGGTAGGTATTAGGTATAGGTATCAACTCTAATTTTCAAAGTGTCCATCTGATCGGTTCGGTGGTTTGGTTTAAATGAATATACCAACTAAATACTGTGTAATAGTACAAAACTGATATGTAAGTAAATGTAAAAGAAAACATGTCAATGTCAAGTCTGAAGAAATTTCGGTTCGATATTTTGATTGATTGATTGTTTATTTACTCAACTAATGGAAGCATACACAACACAAGTATACATGGCATTTACAAGCTAATAATTTCTAATACACTAATATGTACATACATAATATTTATACCTACATTTTATCAAAATATGTAATACATATTTTACAGATTTATCAGTAATATAGTACATAATACGAGTACAACCTCCCAACTTGATTTTTACAGAATATATAATACAATAATACTGGGTGTTTAGAATAAGAAAAAAATATGTAGGTAGTAACTACATTCATTTTCTTTTTAAAATCTATCTTAACTCTTAACACTTTAACCCCTACAGTCAGACCGCCTTAAAAATTTGGATATTTTTTTGACACAACCACAACTAATACTAGTTGAACTAATGGATATTTCTTAAATCAACAAATAAAATATCTTATTGAAGAATACATATGGGGCATGCACATACACACAAGTTTATTATTTATAGTAGTCAGTATAATGGTATCATGTGCTCATGTATCGGCAAAGGTTTTAATTACATTACTCAAAAATAACTTTTCTAAAAATTACAAGATTTTCTTTCTATCGGTATATTTAGGTGGTTATAAGTACCCTAGTTAGTTTAAAAATCATTGATAATTTGATATTTTTAGAATATTATCAGGAAGTACCAATATAGGTAAAGTAGTACAGTTACTAACCATAAGATACTTGTATCTTACTGTCATTGATCACTAAAAAAAAGAAATTAGGTAAAAACACTAATTTTAGATCAAATTCTTGACTTGGTATGATTGATTTCAAATAACCAAAATGATACAATCACTACATGAAACTGAAGTTTAAACATATTTAAATACTCAAGTTCAAAATCCAGCAAAATCCAGTTTAATAGGTAAATTTTGCTTATAAGAATAAATAGAATAAGAAACTAGGTAATCAGTTTTGATATTTAACCTGTTATTAGGATGATAAATTTTTTTCATTTTCCATCTTTAATAGTATCCACATCGATGTCCTCAGCAGTCGTTTCTGAATCAGAGACTGAATCATCAGGTTCAATATGATGACTCGATGATACTGACTCATTATCGCTGTTTGTATTGTTGTTGTTGAAACCGAATAGTTTCTCACTGTTACTGTTACCGCCACCACTCCCGTTTAAGCTTAAACCTCTTGATAGGGTTGATGATGAACAATCTCGACAATTAGGAATAGAACAACCACTTGGTGGTGGTAGGTGAAAGGGTCTGGAAGATCCATAAGGGCTCAGGTCAGTCGGTAATTGTAAAGGTGGCAATGCCTGTGGTAGAGAAAAATGATAAAAAATGTTTGAGCTGGCCCACATGGGATGATTACTTGAAGGATGATGGTATGGAAGAAGTGGTGGTGGAAAAAATGGATCAGGTAAGAGTGAATTATTGGAACTACTCCCAATGTTTGGGGTGGAATGAGAAATAATTTGATTTTGATCGGAAATAGATGAGGAAGATGACCTGTGATTATGAGAACTGTGATGGGGTCGAATAAACGCTGAAAGTCTTTTTGAAGCTGAGGATGAATGTATTGATGGAGATTCGGGTTTTTGAGTTGTTGAAGAATTAGCTGAAGGATTCCAGGAGGCTAGGTATGCTTGAAGGGCATTTCCACCAAGTCTACATGTTTAAAAAATAAAATATAAACTTATCCAATTTTGAACCTACTATACCTCTGAAAAGATTAGAAATAATGATAGGTACTGATAAAAAATGCCCTTAATTGATGAGGTCAAATATATAGATATCAGTAAATGTTAAACAGTTCAGTTAAGGCTTTTTACTTTTTACCAGTCACATAGGTAAGCACTAAGCACCACTAGCACTAGCACCTTAAATAGAAGTTTTACTTTATGATGAAAGCTAAAAGTACGATACAAACTACACAATTTTAAATTTTAGGGACTTCCAATAAAATGACCAAATTATTCAATTACCCATTTACAGAGAAGCGAAAATACAGACTAGTCTATAATTTATAATATACTTATATATAACAGTTAGGTACTTACTTTGAGGATCCTGATTGCTTATGATTGTGATGATGATGAGGTGCTAATTTTTGAATAGTTTTAATTAAATTATGATCATTCTGAGACAAAACTTGATCCAGAATCTCTTCATTATAATACGAGGGAAAAATTTTTTTCAGAATTTCTTTCGGAGTTTGAGCTTCTTTTTGAGAATTATTTGAATTCGAATTGGTTGTAGTGGTCGTTGAGGTTGGAGAAGAAATACAGACCTCTCCACGCCTACTATAATGATTGTACTTTTGTTCTTCAACCTCAGCTGGATGTTCTTTAAAATGCCTTTTACCATTAGAGCTCCTTTGACTTGAAATTTCAGCATTTGGATGAGCTCCAGTTGTTGATTCTCTTGTAGCCCCTTTATTTGAATTTGTATTTGAATTTGAATTATCCTTCAGATTATACTCAGCATCTGTGATCTTCATCCCAAATATTGGTCCTGGTGGAAGGGCTTTAAAAATCAAAAATTTTCTAAAATTAGGCAAAATAAGAGGTATAGATAAATCGAAATTAAAATTTTAAAAAGATTTTTAGTACCCTTTAAAGGACTACCGGTTGCAATTGTTCTCAAACCGAGTGCTACCGCATCCTTACAAAAAATATCAAAAAATTCTTATAAGACTACAAGTACCGACAGATATTTTAAATTTTTAGTTATAGGTACATAACAAAGTCATTTGTAGGGTCTAGTATTGTCTAGAGTCTAGAGTGTCTTTATCAGTTTTAGATTTTAGATAGTTGGATTTTTTTTTGTTTTTTAAGTTCGAAAACCATTGTAAAATGTAAAATGTTTTTCCAAGTCACCCCATTTTTCCCTGCTTGAGCATAATTATCATTGATTTTTAATCAGTAATCGTAATTATTGATCATATACGAGTATGCATAAAGTAAGATACCCTTAGTATTGTGTATTAATGAAAAATACCTCAGCAGCTTGCTGCCTCTTAAGGGCGACCTTCAAAATAATCAAAAAAAAAAACCAGAATAAGTTCGAGGTATGTAACGGTAAGATTATTGATACTCACCTGACATGCCATAATTTTCTGCCTCTCTGTAATCAAGTTACATTTGGAGCAAGCACAAAGTCGAAATCTGCAATGCTTCTTATGACCTTTTAAAAAAAATTAATTTAAAAATAAAAACTTGTGAAATGATAATGATTTGATTGTCACCTTTTAGCCAAGAAATTACACCATGATTTCGACACCTTGCACATTTCGGTTTCCGAACTTTTTCCATTATTAATATAATTGACCCGCTGATGGAGGTAAAAAAAATGTATGGGTAATGGTAGACACGGTAGAAGTTGTCAGGTCAGGGCAGAGTCTCGTAGTAATTTCTCAAAAATCGGTGCAAGTCAATCCGAGTCAAGTCAAAGGCATCAATCCGTACAAATTGAATTAGCTATTAGTTTAGTCCATTAGTCTAAGGGCATTTTTTGACTTGAATAATATAGCATTTAGGTACATTTACTTAATAAAAGTATATCTTTTAAATAAATCGAATACCTAATACTACCTACTCATATGTAAAAGTAGTATGGCAATAGTACCTACCTAGTAGTTAGTTAGATAGATAGATTGGTTGTCGGCAGTTCATGTCATACACCATACAGAGTTTTTGAAAACATCACCTTTACTTAGATACTATACTATGACTAATGTTAAGAGTAAAAGAATCAAAACCATTCAACCGTCTACTCTTATACAATTATAGTAGTCATCTATTTTACAAATTAAGTACCCTACTATTAATTAATTCATGGATTTCTCAAAAATTTGCAAAAATATCTGAAACTGAAACCATATTCTCCCAAAAATTTACACTACCTATATTAAATCGCTATCACATTGGACTTACTCATAATATAACTCATCTCATAGCTTTTATGGTAGCTATACCCTATAGGTATTCTGATTTCAAACTTCTATCATCATTCATATCATAATTCATAATAAACTTGAGCCAATTTAGTAAGTAAATTTTGCTTCACAAAACTGTATACCCTAATTTACATTGCTATAACCAAAGACCTACAATACCTTAAGATACAATACTTACCTATTTATTAATTTTATCTCTTTTAATGAGTTCAAATTTCATATTTTGTATGAAATAATGGCTATGTATGCTATAAGTTAGGAGGGTATGTATTTTCGAAGAATCTTGTACAAGTGGCTACTATAGAGTGCTGATCACATTTCAAGTTTCTATTTATTTTAACAATGTGAAAATGGGTTGCTTGTTCATAAAGAAGATAAAGCTACAGGGCTGTTGCGGTATAGAGATCTCTCAGGTTTCTTAACAAACATTTTTCTACATCTGCCAATCTGATTATCCTTTTTATTTTCTATCTATCTATCTAATCTATCTACTCGTATCGTAGGTATCTATTTGCGTACATAGTAGGTACATATTATTCAGTACTAGACTGAATACTGACTAAAATATACCTACTTGTTTGTATGTATGTACTTACAAAAAGTAAAACCAAAGTCTAAAAATCACTTGGGAATCTACCCGGATCTTTGTTTACTCAATCAATTCATTATTTTTTGTACAACGAAAACCACATATTATAGGCTTTGGGGATCCAAGTCGAAGGGTATGAATAACCAATTGGTGGTGGTGATACCTTTAGAATAAAATAAAAGTCACTTTATTTATATACTACAATATTAGTTTTTTGATGTACTACATGGCTATGATTTAAGTAGTAAGTTCAAGTTAGACAAATTTCTCATAGGATATCAGAAGTAAAAAGAGCCCTACGGTTATTTGGTCAGCAACCTGATAATCTGATTTCGGGAAATGGAAAAGTTAGTTTCGAACGAGTCAAGTTGCCCGGCTTTATTCTTGAGTCTTGAGTAAATAATGTTGAAAACTATACTTACACTTATGCAATATACAGTACCATACGATACGCTGCCCACGAATGTTTGTAAAGGGGAAAAAATATCATGAATCACAATAGTTGTCCTAAGTTAACAATGAAATGAACACGAACATAATAACCAAATTGTAAATCACATTGTCATATCATATCTATTTCTCGACTCTCGATACTCGAGTACCTACTTTTATGAATTACTTTTTACAAATATCCTTTCTTTACAAAAATAATGTAGGTACCTATACTTGACAAATAACAAAACAATATCATTTATAGCCTTTTAAACCAAACGAACTTATATGCCTGCTTAAGTACTAACGATAAGTAGGTACCCTACATATTTAGGTAATTATTAGGTAGGTATACCAGTAATAGGTACCTAAGTAGGTAATTATTAGGCTACCTTCTATACAACTAAACTACTTATTAGTACTACCTACCAAACTACATTACATTATACATATTATGTACCTACAGCAGATACTACTTTACTAGTTAGTCCATACTTTTTCAGCATCATTCTCTATTTTGAACTTTGAACTTGAACACGATTCTTAGCTCAAAAATTTGTATTTTTAAGTGCTAAACATGACATTTTTGGCTAACATGGGAAACAAAGTTTTATTAACCTAACAAAAAAAGGTAATAATTCCAATGTGCCGCCTGTATTTTATCTAAATAATTAGGTAATGTATTATGTATATATATAAGAATGCACAGTATAATTATAATTATTGGTAGAACAAAAGAGATTTTAGCCATTATAGTGAATTTTGATAGGTATTTACTTACTTAAGATTAGCTACCTATCTACCAATCTATCTAAATACCTATACCTGCCTACCTGCTACACTACTAGTACTAGGTCTGCATACTAGGTCTGCAGTCTGCATAATGTAGGGTCTGCCTACTTTTAATCGAAAGTCAGATATGAAAAACCTAGATTTCGGTCTCAATTATTTTACAAATTGTAAAATTGAGGACAAAACCTGGTTTTTTAGATCTGATATTATTAAATGAATATACAGCACCTATACAATTCACTAAAGTAGATAATAATTATTAAAAATAAATAAGAAGTAGTATGTACATTGTATACCTAGATAGGTACAATTGAGTATTCATAAAAGACAGTAAAAAAATTGCCATTACATTTATTTGGCTTTAGTTGACCCTTATTTATAGTAAATACATGATACATTCAATATCAATACATGTGTAGAATACGCGATAGCCAAGTGCATCATTATTTTTTAAATTAATTACAAATTTGATAAGTACATTCAATATTTCCATACTACATACCTAATTATAAATCGTTATACGAAGAAGGGTACAATATATTTCTTACAATTTACTAAATTATTTAGAATGATAGATATTTTGTAGTAATAAAGTCATAATAGGATTGGTTAATATGGTAGATTATTAGTATTACCTAGATTTTATAATATTCTTATTTTAAAGGAGGTGGTTTTTATAGTGTTTCCATTCCAACTCCTACATGATCTGCTTAACGCCGAGAACGAAGCAAATCAGCAAAGGCAATCCTAGCATTGCAATTCCTATAATTGAATTAGTTAGAAAACAGTTTTAGTTTTTATATTATACAAATTTTTGAAAGATTATTAAATAAAATTATATAGAGATAGAACTAAAAATGAAATTAGATTGTAATAAATATTTAAATTACTACCAGACGCTGAGTCAGCACAATCATCATTTTCTTTCTAAAAAATTTAGTTTAAATTTTAGTTAGCAAATCAACTATCAACTATACTTTTACATGTCAAATCAATTTTGAATTAATAGTTTTTAAAAAATAGTACCTTGGCAGCAGCAGCAGCAGGTGGTGTATAATCAGCTGAACATTCCTTTGCACCATTGCATATTCCAACACCATACTTGAAAGTTTCTTTCGTGGCTGGAGCATCCAATTTCCAACATCTAGAAATGAAGTATAATTTGTTATGAATATTCATGAATGAATTATGAAAAATTAAGATAGGATTTTTAAAATTTTAACTAACGGTTGACATTTAGTTCCATCATCACAAATTGACCCAAGCTTGCAACCAAATCCAGATATAACCTTGCATCGATCTTCAACAAATTCTGAGCCCTTCTTGAATTCAAATGGATTGCCTAGAAAAAGTTAATCAAAAATTATTAATATGTATCTATAGAAATTATCAATAATTTAGAATCAAAATTGGAGGATCATCAGTCAGTTTTCTATTATTTTTCCGTACAGCAAAACAGAGAGCGAATTCGCATCCGTAAATGACCGATTAAAAAGTACCTTACACTCTCGGAAATTGAGAGATTTTGTTAAAAATCTCTCAATTCCCTATAGATAATTCCCTCTCTCAAAAAGTTAAACATTTTTTAATATGTAAACCATATCCTAAAGAAATATTTTTTTGCTATCTAGGTATATGTTATTCAAACATAACCTAAATAAAGGGGTTACATGAGAATGAATGATAGGAATAGGAACTAGGAACTGTTAGCCAGCTTAATTCTTTAATTGCCATGTACTCTAATTCTAAATCTAAATAGAATCTAAAATTATTCCATCAAAATATTTTTTCCATGCAGTGGAGTGGAACCCTCTTAAAAATAGCGTTCCACCATTACGACATATCATTGAAACCCCCTTTAAATTTAGCAGATAGAACAATGAAGGAGTTCGACTGTAGTAGGAGTAGGATACATTTGAATTTGAATGACCCTTTAAAAATTATGGTATAAAATATGAAAATATGGATCATACCATTAGGATCGTAGACACGAATCATATCAACTTTGCATCCACAAACTGGTAGTGGTTTTTTTCCAGGCCGGTCAACCGAGATGCAGTCAAGTCCACGACTTTTGTCACATTCAGCGTCAACTCCCTTGATGCATCTTTCCATGTTACCCCCTTGACCTTTAAAAACAGTCGCAGAACGTGTACCCGGAGCCGACATCATTACAATCATCGAGATGAACAAAAGTGTTCGCATGTCCAAGAGATGCTTCATCACCATTTCAAGAAAAACTAGGAAAAAAACCGAAAAAAAAACATTTTAATTCCTAATGATATTCATAATGTATGCAAATGATACATGAAAACCGGTGGTAACCGGTTTAAATATCTTGAAAACAATTACCTTAACACTGCCAAACAAATTGTTGTTCTTCACCTTATAAAAATCGAACGAAAACGAGGGTGGCCGGATGGTCTTTTCAAAGAAATCTCAAAAATTGACACAATTTCACCAGAAAAGATTTTTTGTCGTCAAAATCTCAAAATTTTTCAACCGAATCAAAAAAATCCTCTTCAAAAAAATGAATATGTTTGCATGGTGATAAATTATATAATTGTAACCAAATTAACAAACTGTTAAATATTTTTGAAATTGAAAAATATAGGAAAATTGGGGCTTGAGTCAGAGTCAGAGTGCTCTTTTCTTTTAAAGGTCCGAAGGACCTATTTGACACTAAATAAATGCTATTTAATAACTCAAATACTAACATGAAAATTGAAAATCAACTTTATATAGAATTAGAAATATAATATTATGAAATGCTTTCTAGAACCAATTAATTAGACTATAAAATAATCATAATAAATACATTAGAACTTCATAGAACTTTATAGAAGAAAAATAAACAGGAAACCCCAGTACTTATCTTGGGTACTTGTACACTGTACAAGTTGTACAGTAGTGTACAACTTGTAGTCCAAAGCCAAAGTCCTAGTTTAGTTTATATAACAAAATTAGAATATAATTAGATCTACATAATACAACGGCAAGTATTAGAAATATGATGATAATGCTGCTTATTTTACTAAATCATCAATTTTTATAACAAATCTCAAGAATTTTATTTAAATCAGAAACTCATCAGAATCAGAAATTATTATTTTATACAAGATTCATAAAATTGTCGAAAATAGATACGAATAGAATGCCTAATCGAATCGTCCAAAATTTCATCGAGAAAATTATTCGAAAAGTTACAAATCAGTAAAATAATCAGTAATCAGTAGGTAGGTAATCTGATATCTGGTTTAAATATATAAGTACCTATCTCTATAAACGGTAAAGGTAGTAAGTAAGTACTTAAGTACCTACTACATAATATTTATCTTTAATAATGGTGCAAAGAAATCAAGAGGCAGGCTTGAGTAAATGTGATATAATTATAATTGATAATATCACACTATCATTATCATTGAATCATATCATTAGTCTTTACCATTAGTATTAAATAGATACTACTGCCTACCTACTGCTATTAGAACATTTTTTACGTGATGATTAGGTAAATATGATTTGAAGTTTGAAGTGTATCGATAGCTGATAAGGGTCATTTCATAAGTTTCTCATAGCTATGAGAAACTTTCCTATGCATAGGAAAGGAACCTTTTTTCATTTCATCAATAAAAAACGAATTCGAAATTTTTGCAAAATGAACAAATTATACAACTACTGTTTTCTCTTGCTGATTCCAATTTCAGGTTTTTATTAAATTTTTACACGTCCCATATCATCTTTTAAGTTTTAATCTAAAAATAAAATAATTTTTATTTGTTAATCAGCGATTTCATATGTAAATGGATCATTTCAGTCTGAGCAAATCAAAAATAAATCAATTATAGCTGTTGGAAATATCAATGGAAAGTCGTATTTTTGGGATAAAGATAATTTTAATGTATGCATCTAGTCCTATACTAATCTAATCTAATTTTTATAAACTATACGAATAATGAGTGCATGCCTAGGTACTTTGTATGCTTCGCTCCAAGATATTAATAATTTTGCCTTTTTTATGTAAAGTCTACTTGGTTTCAAAGCTTAAATTCTTGTCACGAAGCAGGACTCTTCATGGGTTCTATACAAAATGAACAAGAGCAACGTTTTTTGGAAAATGTCGGGGCTGATTTGAGTAAGATATCAAAATAGAAAGAAAATGAAATCAATTTCTTTCTATTATCATTTATTAGATTGGAATAAATATCTCAATATCGCTGGGACTGATTTATTCACTGAAGGTAATTCCAGTAATTTAAAATTTTGCAAATATTTCAAGATAATTAGGATTAGGTAATTAATATTTTAGCAATGAGTAAAGATACTATTCATGATTATGATTATTCGACGAAGGTAACTGGAGATGGATGCGATCAGGACGATTATTCAGCTCAGGGTATACAAACTGGTATCCTGATTCTCCATACCCTGAAGGAAATGTCTGGAATTGTCTAGGGTAATCTTATAATATAAACAAACAGTACCTAGTACAAAAATTAACGAGATCTAATTTTGTTTGTTTATGATGGATATTTACAGATTAGACCCAGCATCAGGTTGGCTTTGGGTAGATATAGGATGTGAAGATTATAGAGTTATGACTTTATGTGAATACCCATAAAATTGAGTATCTATTAAAAATGAATCAATATTATGCCAATCTAATTTGTCAAATCATTTATTGTTAGACCTATTTTAGCTTCTGACTTTCAATAAAAAATATGTAAAACCTAAACTATGTCTAATAGAATGCATATAGATGTATATGTAAATACTTTAATTTAACAATTCTTTAATTTATTATTCTTTAATACTAACGAAAAATGTTCTTTCCGTTAACGTTAATCCTATATAATATATAAATTAAATATAAAATGTCGACTTTATATCTAGCTAAGAAAATAGTGTAACTTTTCTAGATACAGACAATTATTGAAATTGAAATTCACAGAAAATGTGATATTTTGTCTACTAACTAGAGCCTCGAGCATCTAACATGACTTTTATACTTATCGTCAATAATGAGCTTTTTATAAAAAAAACTAGAAATATTTTCTATTTTAGAATCTTTTTATCACATTCTAAATTTCGAGCATAATAGTAATCAACATATTATTGTAAGTAAGATAGTAAGTACTGTACCAAGCTAATGTATGTACTATGTACCCTACTTTATCTTTAGAAATACATAGGTACTTATTCTTACGATTAGCACATAATAAATAATATAACATATTATCTAGGTATATTTATATTCTAGTCTTTTATAAATCATATTTTTAATGTAGGTAAGTTAATTTAATAGCCTTTTGATTAGAATTAGATTTGAATGAAAAGTAGTAACTTTTTTTGACCAACAAATTACTTAAACTTGAATCAACAATTAGTCAAGAGTCAAAATATTTGTTATCTTGACTTTGTATGCTCATAATTAGTAACACCTAATACGATTTTATCTCAATTTTACTTTTATATTAACTGTAATTATCTATTATCAATTATCATTAATAAGTGAATTTATCTAACATAGTAAATAGGAGAATGAGCAGGACCAAATAGAATAGAGGCATGTGGAACCAACTTACCACAAGCTAGCTTATCAACAGGACCAGAATAATACCTAAAGGATAAGAAAATCTGTCATTGTATTTACAATTACAATTGCATTTAATTTTAATTTATAAAGTATTATGTATAATACCTAAAGAAATAGCTTGAACCTCTCCTTAATTGGTTTATCGATGATAAAGATTTCCAACAATCAAGCCAGCTTGCAAAATAGGGCATGTATGGTGGATTTCCAATTTTGAGAGTACTATTTGATATTAATAATAATATAAACTTCAAAATCCAAATATATAAGTATTCATTTATTCAACTCTAGTAGAAACTCATATTTTGCCCATATTCTCTTTACATTATTTTAACTTTAAAAAAGAGACTAAAACTAATTTCCTAAAGCCGAATATAATGAATATAGAGCATAAACATACCTTGCTGAAGAAACAGCCATAGTTTGGGATACAACTTGAAATGGATAGGTGAGAGCAGTAATAAGTACCTGATATAGATAATTAGATTAATTAGTTGAGTTGATTATAATACCTAATAATATATATACCTAGCGCTTGAAAACAATTTAATAATTTTTATGAATTACTTACAGACATTGAAATATTGAGGCAAGCCCTCCCTTCATCACTAACTATTTGGGTCTGAATTAAATACGTGGCGGTGCCTACTAAAATGACATGAAGAGTTTCACCACAAAGTTTTGGGACTAATCCTCGGTAAAATCCAAAAATACCCGATTCTTTATAAACTTGGATTATTCCATTTATAAAACCACTGTTAAATTATTATCAATTTAAAAATATTCGATACATAGATATTATAATCTATTATTTATAATCTTACCTATATACTTTTTCACGGCCAACAAACTCAGCAATTGTCCTATTTAAATTAAAAAATATATAAAAAGTAGGTAATTAGGTACTTATATTTTAGGCAATATTTTTTTGGATTATAATTACCTATGCAACATTTTTATTACCTGACAGCAATGAGTTGAAAAGGGTAACTTATTATAATCCCACTTAAACGGGAAAATAAATCTCGAGTTAAACTTTTAGCATAGTTTGTGAAATTAGTGCACGTTGTACTATCATCGTCATCGTCATCATCGTCATGTAAAGCATTCGAATGTGAATTACAATCTTCATCATCTGTTTCTTCTAATTCTAATTCCAATGAATCCGAATTTTCATCATCTGATTCATTGGTTTCACCTTCTGGAGGTGTTAACACCAGTTCGACATTGCCATTTCCGCCATTTTCTGGTGAGGGATGGAACCTTAAATGACAATTGATATTTTTACATTTTATGATAGATTATATGTAAAAGTGTAAATATTTTACTTAATTTCTCAATTTTACCTAAGTCTCAGACGACCACCTCCAGTTCTTGTGATTTTAATAATAGGTGATGATGAAGGTGGGAGTAGTTGTTTAAGTCGAGTATTAACAATTGAATAAGTCAAGTAATACAGTGAATTTTGGAGAAGCTTAGGAAATAGTCCTCGGTATAATCCAAACCATCCATCAATTGATTTTATATATTTGACTGAAAGAGAAATGGCAATGGTCACATAATTATAATGATTTAAAATAATAAATTGGTCGTATAAAATATACACTTACTATATTGAAAGTTATTCATAAAAAGAAGACAAGGTCTCCCTATTAAGGTAATCCCTAACCTTGGTTCAAATGGTTCATAACCTAATTGCATTAATGTCCTTGCATATTCGACCGGGTAAGTAGCTATATAAAGTTAATTAAAAAATGTCATAAAAATCATCCTTATTTATAAAAATTGAGACCAAATAGTTAACTTACCTACTAGGTTTAATAGTCATCAAATCAATAATATTATAAATAATCATAGCTTACTTGCACAAATAGCCGCCCGGAAGCCAATGGTCGAGTAATTGATGTGCCGATACTTAATTGTAGTACTTATTAGGTTAGATTTGTCTACTTCATTTTCATTTACAATGTCTTGATGTTCATCGTCAGTTTTGGCCACCTCTTCAGATGTCACTGTAATTTCCGGAATTGGTGTTACTGATCTTGACCTATCCCCATCTCCTTTTTCATAACTTGTTAATATTTTATCACCAATTTTTGCCTCACCTTCATCTGGGCCTGCTGGACTTTGCTCTATTTTGGGCAATGATTGTTGATCCATGGTCTGGCTCAATCCTCGTCAAATGACAATACAATCCTTTAATAACTTAAACCCAAATCAAGCTACTCTTTTATAATTAAAATTAATTATAAATTAGTCATCAACAATCAACAATAAAAAAAATAAAAAAATAATTTATCGAGTTTCTTTTTTCTTTTTTTTTCTGATTTTTTGGGCGAAATAATTTTTAAATAGGCTACCTGGACTAGAGGTCTTATTACTTATTATCAGACAGCGGATTTTTGCTTAAATGCTTATTTTTTTCTATCAACATTTAAGACTTGAGACCTCGGATATAGG
>JAQIXA010002382.1:0-18221 GCA_034699045.1 Nanhermannia cf. coronata Gr-Ori-00579 | reverse complement strand
AACTCACAATTTACAATAATACAAAATACAAGCCTTTTGCAGACTTTTTTTTTCTTTGTTCTACTGTATATGTATATATACAGATATGTAAAACATTGCCAAGTATAGACAAAAGCTCAAAAATAAAATGTAAAAATAAACTGGATAATAAGCCTTGTAAAGCCTGTCAGTTATTGTACCACTAGTACTTTGAGATTAGCCCGTAAAATTATCTTTTTACAACTAAAATATTTCATACTAAAGTTAACTATGTATTGAATTGCTATTGCTTCGATTTCTAGGCCTTTACCAATGTAAAGCCTCATAAAAGCCGCTAAAAGGTCCAAAAGCTTATTTGGAACCATTTTCAAAATTTTCAAAATTTCGAAATAAACTGGAATACATATTGTTAAAAGTCGACTAAAGGATATATTGGGATTACAATGGGCCTTCTGGCTTTTATATAAAATTCTATAGGCATAGGAAAGGTCTATACCATCAGGAGCTTTTCATCAGGAGACAACAGAAAAAATTTAATTGATCACCTTACCTATTTAATTAATTTTAAAAAATACCAAAAATTTTAGGAGCTCTCCGTTCGAGCTGGGTACTCTCAGTACCCAGCTCGATCCGTTCGACTCGAAATTTGAGCCAAGACAGAAACTCAGGTTCAATTTTTCAGGCCTTTTATATCCAAAACTCATTTGGCTATCTAAAGAAAAAATTATCTCAATCACAAGTACGTATGGTTAATTTGAAATATTGAAATCGATAATCTTTTATTTAATATTAGGGTACTATCATATTTTCATTTCATTTACATACCCTGCAGCATTTACATTACATATTTATAAATATAAATATAAATTTAAAATTATATTTTCAAAGTATATATGTACTATGTACCCTACCGATATATTATATGTAGGGTACTTGATATTTTTTTTCATTCATAAGATTTGTATATCTGTACTCTGTACATAATTCATATTCAACATTTTGCTTAAAGAGATAGTTTTAGACTAAACATTGGTATTTAGAATTTATAGCAAATACAGATAGCTCAAAACTTTGCTCTTTTTAGTCAATTTATTGATTCTTCTTTAATCAAAAATGCATTAAAAACATAAAAATGTGCAATTTTTTTGTAAATCTCTGATCTCTGATATTATTTAGATAACTTAGATTTAATTTTCTACTTTTATGGTTGAATTTACCCCTATATTTTTGGCCAAACTTTATCTATACATGAAATTTAACCAAAATCTGTTTAGTTTAATTTAAGTAGCTGTTTTTATGAAGTTAAAATACTTTAAAAAGATTTTCAAAAGCAATTTTTCATTTTAAAAAACACTTTTTATAGCCAAAACCGAGTTTTTTTTGGGTCTCTTTAAATACAAGCCTTGAACCTACTACCTACAGATAGTATGTAATACATATTTTACTACAATAATAAGTGATAATAATTATAGATTTCATAAGTATAAACTCAAATGTTTTGAATTTTCTATTTGGAATTTTACATCTACTTTAATACTACTATTAGACAAATGAGAAAGACCAGAAGAAGTTTCAAAAAAATTTCAAACTTAATTTTTTCCAAAGGGTTCATTTCCTCTCCATTTTGATAAATGAGTAGGAAACTTTGTTATAATTACTTGGAATTTTTCAAATTACAAAAAACTACTACACTTTATGGACTATTTTTAAACGGTTCAGATTTAATCTCATCCATATTTTGGTTGAATTTACCCTTATATGTTTGGTCTAACTTTACCTTACCCCAATTAACTCAAAATTTTTATAAATCCTAACCTAAACTAAATTAAACTAAACTAAACTTTTTGGGTTCATTTCATACAGTGGTAAAGTTAGACCAAAAATATAGAGGTAAATTCAGCCAAAATAGGGATGAGGTTAAACTTTATTCTAATGTTTAATACTTGATCATAAAATTTGTACCTACTACGAGTATACTTAAATTATAATTTAAAAAGAGCTATAAAAATTCGAAATTCTCAATTTTACGAGACATAATATAGGTAATCATATTTTCTGTAGGTATGTCACATTTTTGACATCTTTTTATGTCTCCATTAAATACTAGATATATATTACGATTCTTTTATTTAAAACCATTTTACTGATATTAATCTACATAAATTGGTACTACAGTATACGGAGTAGATAGGTAAATTTTAAAACTTTTTTTTACTATCAAGTCTATAAATGACAAGATACCGAGTATCTTACATTTCAAAATATTACTTACTTAGGGTATTCTTATCCTTAGTTTAAAAAGTTCTTATCTCCATTACCTATATAGATAATGCAAATTATAGATACTGAATACAAATAATTTTTTAATTTGGCTAATTGATATTCAAAGAAATAATCAAATTTTGATAAAATTTTATGAATTTTGTGATAAAATTGTGGGTATAAAAGGCTCGAAAAAAGCTCAACAATCTCAGTCTGCTTTTGATTTTCAACCTGAGGCAATTAAAGCTTTTAAATCATTTATTTGGCAACAAATTAATGTAGCCCGAATTTGGCAAATAATTCAAAAATTTTTGAAATTTTTAAAAACTTATGGTTAGTAATTTTTTTTGAGTGATTTTGATTTTTTTTAACAAATATATAAAAACATTCAAGTCTTTTATAAAATAAATCGATTTCTATTTAAAAAAAAAGGCAAAAAAAAGCAAAATTCAAACAAAATTTGGGGTCATTGAAGCAAATCTTCAATTCCTGATGATGGTCTTGACCTTTAAAAAATAACTAATTTCATGCACATAAGGCGATTATATAATTTATCCGTCTTTTCTTCTTTGTTTATTTTCCTAATACGAGTTGATCATTCATATTTATGTTTATGTTATGCTTTTATTATCTTTGCATTTCAAATATTTCATTTATTGGTTTTCAAAGGTAGAGCAACTACAGATTAGTATAGGATATATTAAATATTAGATAGGTAAATATCTGAACGTTTCGAGATGAGCCAATTAGTAAACTTTTAGACATATAGAAATATGTATAAAGTACGTCTACAAATATAAAAACAACCCTGTATAATCTACAGATATAAAGATTATTTATAATCGTAAATTTTTTTTGTCAATATGAATGTCTCTTGTCATAAATATTGTAATACGATAAAAAAGGATCTTTTTTATCCAAGAAATTTCAATTGAAATAACTACCTACCTAATAGATACTAAATTTGAATCTGTCGGCTAAAATGAACTTGAAAATTTCTTTCAAAAAGGACCAATTTACTACCAAAACGGTCAATTCGACCATTTTTGCCGGCCAAATTGATGAAATCAATTTCAGCCAGCCAATTGCCAACACTCATTATATCTGATACTGTTCACAAATAAGAATAAAAATAGACAAATTGTTACCAGACAGAAAAAAAAATGAACTATTGAGTTTTTTTTGCTCGTAAATTCGCATTTGGAAAGTTCTATTTTCGTTGTTTACTCAAATTGACTTTTATCTTTAGAGTTTAAAGTTTAAAGCTCAAGTGTTATTCTTATGAGACCTTTTAGTCACAGTCAAGGTAGGATTTTAAATATTTAAAAGCGCATTTTTTTGAATTTCAAGTCTCGTTAGTACAACTCAACTCTCAACCTCGGTTTTATATAACTTATGTACCCTATGTATTATACTAGGATTCAATTAACTACTCTTTTGTTAATTATCAAGTTAAGACATTTTTCGAGTTAAATGTCAACTTTCGGGTCAAACTGGTATTATATTCAAAATTACCCATATCGATTACCATTATGGCCATTTATTAAATTCGTTTGTTGAACACAAACGGAACACAAACAATTAGAGGGCCCAAAGTACTTGAAATTTTTTCCTAATAGTATAACTAGACCTCTGTAAGGGTCCTTCAAGCCAGGATTAGCTAATAATCCTATGGACAAACAAACAGGCTGACAGATAGACGGTCAAAGTGTAAGCAAAGTTGAATAGTAAGAGCTTGCTTCGCTCGTACGAGTACAAGTGTAAGTTAATGAAGTTTTAAAAGTCGACATGCAAAGTTGATTTTTGGTCGACCGGATCTTTAAAACTGAACACATTTTCTTAATTTCCGGACTTGATTGAGTACCACTGCACACATCTACAGTAGAATTTTTTGGTAAAGATCTATAATATGTACATACAGAAGGTATTATTTATAGGTAAGTAAAGTATCTATGTACAAGTATATTTACTCACAAATTAGTTTTTGAAATATTGACAACTAAATTACTCCATGTTTTTGGCCCAAAATTTGCAATTTATTGATTATTTTTTAAGAAATTGGGAATTTTTAGAAATATTTCCGGTTACGTTGGCCTAGAGGTCCGAAATCTTCAAAAAAAGTGCCTTATATTATAATATATTTGTTCTTACTCTCTATAAGGAACCATAAATAAAATCATTATAAAGCAAATATCAGTATCATTATAAAATTAAAATACAGATAGATACAAAAATATGTTATCAAGACTAGCAATTTATAATGAATTTTAGTTCAAAATGCGTCAATTTTTCGAAATTAGTAAGTACAGATATTATGCATGGTAGTACACTTTTAACATAAAAACTTTAAAAAAATGAATTCTGTTATTTCATATAAGATTCTCATGAGATTTATATTTTCTTTTAAATTTGATTGAATCTTAAGGTATTGGAACTAGTCAGATTAAAATTTGTTCCTGATCAAATTTGCGAGACTTAAATATATAATCAAATTCTAGGTAAGATAATTTCATACATATGTATCTAGGTACTTTCTACCTGGTTATTTTGTGTGATTTCAAACTTCAATGTATGTCTAAAAAACTCATTTGAATAATTTTATTAAGAAGTTGAAGATGGGAATTGTATAGTAGGTAGGTATGTACTTATTATAGTAGTAGATTGAAAATAATCCTATTATTTCCTAATTGGGAGAAACCATAAAGTAAATTTCACGACCAGATTACCTCGAAATTTAAAGAACTTTATTAGCCGTAAGAAAACATCACCTTTTTACACATTTAGCTCGCATTTGTCAAAAATACGAGTATTCTACTTTTAACATGTCATAAACAATTAAAAGTTCAAACTTTTTTAAATTTTTTTTCAAAATTTTACTAATTTTTCTAAAGTATATCATTAGAGAATTACTAAAATTCCGATAGAGACTCAGTTTTTTCGTGAAATTGAGTCAAAAAAGAGAATTTTTTTAATAAAATTCTTAAATTTGAATATTTTATGGGATATAGAGGTTGGAAATTTTGTCTGGATTTTTAAGAATTTCAAAATTTTTATATTAAAAATATCCAAAATTTAAATTTTTACGTTTTTATGAGGATTTTAAACTATAATTTACTAACCAGTTTGCCTAAAAAATTTGATACTTTGTATAAAAGTTTGAAAAAAAAACTTTTCCTGATCTTCAACCTGTCACCTGTCTAATTTATAAGTTTACTTTTTCCAAATTTGGAAGTTTTGTAAAAACTCAACTTTTTGAGACTCAATTAGCTTTCATATACAATTTTACACTTATTAGACTCTTAATAACCTTTTTAATTAACTATTTCAAAAGTAATTTTTTTTGCATTTTTTTGTACTTTTAGCACTTTTATCCGGAACTTTGAGAACTTACCAAAAAGCCGCCTGTGAAAATAAATTTATGTAAATTACCATACTCTGAAAATTTTAGAAAATTTTGATAAAATTTGATAAATTTTTGACAAATTTTAATAATTTTAGGACATTGAATTGTCCCAAGGGTACGACGATCTCTATACAATTTGCACAGTATGCTCGAGTCACCCAGTATAGTCTGAAGGTGTGCCCAAAAAGTCTGGGAATTTCAAAAAATCAGCTAAATTCATCAAGTTTGGCCAGAATTACTAGTGAAAATGCAACTTGTGTTTGGCCAGCTTCTTTTCAGGTACAGTCAAAAGCTATATAGAGTATTTGCAGGGGTAGATTAGTGATAGTTCGGTTTAAAAAAAATTTCAGCCATCATTTTCGCCTGAATCAATTGCAATTTTTAACCTGAAATTTTTACAAATATGTAATAATATGCAAGATATTTTTAATCAAACAGGTTAAAATAGCAAGTGTTTCATCTAGAGACTGTACTTTTAAAAAGATTTCTCAACTATCCCTAATCTACTTCTATTTTAGATTTAAAAATACCATTTTTGACCAATTTTTTATATTTTTTCAGTATGCTTTATTACAAAAAGTTGTTGGAATTTGTCAAAAACAGGAAACTTGTCAATTTCTTAACACACCTCAGATATTTACCATCGACAATCCGAACCCTTGTCCAAGAACCAAAAAATTTATTGAAATTGCCTACAAATGTAGGCCAAGTAAGTTCAAATATATTAATCCTATCTAATGTACATCTATTTATTCTAAAAATGAAAAAAAACTAGAATTTCCAGGATTTGGAAGCTTATTAAAGTATAAATATCCTTTGAAATGTTCTGATCGATGGATTTTTCGAGCTCAAAATATTTGATTTCTAACATTTTATTTGATTTTTTTTCTCAAAATGTGTGGTCAATTCCTTTTGTGGTCATCAAGTGGTTTATTTACACTAGAAACTCAAAATCTTTGATCTTGATTTTTCCATTGCATTGTCAAAATCGAATGCTCAGAATCGAAAGTATGATCTTACTGTAACCAATAATAAAGTGGTAATTTCAACCATACTCGTAATTGGAATGATTTTAAATCAAAGTCAATAAAAATATGTGGTAAGATCAGGTTTAATTTTTAATTTTAATGTTCTAATTTTACCCATATATAAAAATAAACCAAAAATTTTAAAATTTTAACCTAAATTGGACTAAGCTACAAAATATTTGAGTTAATTCCATGCAAGGGAAGTTAGACATTCAACCAAAATAGGGATTAAATTAAGTCTTTAAGTCAAAGACTTAAGTCTTTGTTATGTAACCCATATTATATAGAATTTATGAATTCTGAAATGTGAATCCTAATTTTTGAATAATTTAAGAAAAAACCAAAAAAAATCAATTTCAACCTAAATATTTCAAGTTTTATGAAATGAAATTTTCTGAAATTTTTCAAAATTTTGATATTTGAACAAAATTCTAATCTTTAAGCTAAATTTTTTGAAATTTATAGGTGAATTTCGTAACCTTATTGGATGTGACGATGAAGTGATCCATTTGAGTTGCAATGCTAGTACGAGGATTGCAATTTATTCGGCAAATTATGGTCGATCCGAGTATGAAAGTGTCAAATGTCCACAACCCAACGGTGTCAGTGAAGAAAGTAAGAAAATTTTGCAAAAATATTCAAAATTTTAAAAAAAATTATAAAATTTGTACAGGTTGTCTTGCGAGCTATGCTACTGAAACAGTTATGCAATTGTGTCATGGGAAAAGACGCTGTACTTTGTCTGGTAATCAAAATTTCAAATTTCTAGAAAATTCAAAGTACTCTATCTACAGATATACAGGTTTTCCAAATATCTATGGCGAAAAATTTTAATATCTTTCATTATTCATTATTCATTAGGCTTTATTATACTATATCTCAGATTTTTATCATGTATCCTGTTACCTGTTTAACTTTTAACCAGTTAATCATAGTATCAAATGATTTTCAGATTCGTGATCTTCGTAACTGTTAAAAATCTGAGATTCTTGTAGTAAAATACAGCCTAAAAGGTATTAAAATATTTTACTATAGATAATTGGAAGTCCCTGCAGTATATCAATATCTATATCTTGCCTAAGTAGTAGGTACTTATCAAAATACAAAAAGCAAAATTTCAAAAATTTATAATACCTATATAGTGTACAAATTACTGTATGAACCTTTTAAAAATTTTATTTCATTCTTAATAGTGGATTCAGTGACTTTTACAAACCCTTGTAAATTCCCTCTCTCTAGAAAATATCTCAAAATCATCTATACTTGCAGTAAGTTCATTTTTTACACAGGAAAAGTCGATATTTGACAAAATTGGTCATAAAATTGATATACTTTCTTTTTTATTTTTATGTACGGCAGTTCCACGCCGAGTTTTGAAGGACAAGTATCAGGGTGAGGCGGAAATGGATGAAATTTTGGGCGATTCAGAACACGAGGAAAATGACGAGAATGAGGACGGAATTGACGACGAGGTGCCGGACATGGGAGTTTATCAAATCGAGTCAAGCCTCGTTGAACAGAATGGGTCGGTCGGAAACCACGAACTGACAGGTTTGACGAATTTCCAAACATTTTGAGACCAAAATTATCCGATTCGGATTCGATTACACAAATTAAATTATATATAATAACTATATGGACTCCGATTTAATCACGTCCCTATCTTGGTTGAATATACTTCTATATTTTTAGTATAACTTTACCCCTATATGAAATTAACCCAATCAAAATCAAAATAAAAAATCCTAACCTAAGTTAGGTTACCTAACCTTATCTAAACTCTCCAAGACTAAAAATATTTTGGTCTAATTTCATACTGTGGTAAAGTTAGGCTAAAAATATTGGAATAGTTTCAACCAAACCAAAATAGGGACGGAATTTTCAAGTCTTATAATATTGTACCTAATACTCGTATAATGGATCCCATTCTTAAAATTTTCGAAAAAAGATAAGATAAGATTAGTAGGGTACCCCTACATTCATAAGACTAGTACTTGTAGTATATAAAAATCTCATTTGAAACCTATTTTATAAGCCTTTATAGAGAAATTTTAATCTAGTCGAACATTCGACTATTATTGATTACTCATGCTCAATTTATCGATCATTTTTTTTATCATAAATTCGAATCAAAGATGCCAAAAATATCCTGCAATTATTCAATCCACTTTTATGAACTATTGATTTTTAATTATTTTATCTTATTTTTACTAAAATGTACTTTTTCACCCTTCAGATAAGCCTTCAAATGATGAAATTTCGACCTCGAATGTGTCTGAAAATTTATGGAATCATATTGAAGCAAGTAATCGGAGTTCCGAAAATCCAAATGAGGGTAAAAGAGGTGTCGAGATTGTCCAACTGATTTCACAAGGAATTGCTGCGTACAATTATATTACAAGTAATTATTCTAATCCTAATGCATTTACTAACAAGGAAACCGACTCTCATATAACCCTGGATCTTGATATGTGACCTACGAGTAATACAAAAGAAGTTTTAATTATCAGTAGGGAATCGAAAAAATTATATTGTCAATTTTGTCGAAACATGGTTTTGGTTTTTGACCCAATCAACAAAAATTTTATAAAAAAATTGCATTACGGAACTCAAAAAAATTTTGTGATTCCAAATTCAGCAATGCTACTTTTTATGGAATTTTTGCCCGCTTTTTAGACAGCAACTGAATTTGGACAGAGTGGTAATTAGCTGGCTGAAATTGATTTCATCCAGCGGCCTGGCAAAAATTGTCAAATTGTCCAAAATGCATAAAAAACTATGCTACTAAAATAAGAAATCCAGTGAAAGTATGCTTATTTAGTAATTAAATTTGATTTTTTATAGTAGTAGTTGAAATATATAATTTGAAATTGAACTATAAAAATGAATACAATCCTATATTATACAATATTTTGAAATTTTCGATTTGCCTTTTAGGCCAGTAAAATGGCAATTTTGTTTGCTACCCTTGAAATTGACAAAATAAAATTACAGTTCTTGGGTTCTCTACAAGATATAAGTCATCTTTTGCATAAAGTCACAAATCAAGGTTCAAGGAAACAGCAAGGTTTGTAACCTGTAAATTAATAATTAACCTTTACTTATTTGTTTTCAGAAAATTCAGAAAAGTTATATATCTACCTGGCAGTATGCTTTACGTTCTGTTTCTTCATTACTTTGATTATAATCTCTGTAAAAATAGCCGTGTGTTCTGGTCAAAAATCTGGTAAAAAAAGTCGTCAAAATCGTGTCAAAAATAAAAATGACCAAAGGTCGTCACTTTATGATGACCAAAGTGGATGTGGTGGACTGGGTGAGTATACAACCGATGAACTGAGTCTTGTCTATGACCCAGAAATTAATTTGAACCAATCTGATCCAGATAAAGATGGTGACAGTGTGTCAGACCAAGGTGGCTTTGATCTTGTGTCAATATTAAAAAGGCCAGACTCGGCAGGCTCCAGGGCTTTTGATCATTTCTCCTCAAGATCACCTATTAATTCAAGTAGTAGTACATTTCATCCAAATAATACATCAAATAATAGTAATAGAATAGTCAGATTTTCAAATTCACCTAAAAAACATGCAAAAAATGAATCGAAAAGCGACAGGGATAGTAGGATTTATATTTATGATCATGATCCTGATTTATCACCACCAAAAAGCCTCAAATATGATGGGCAGAAGGGCAGTTCACAAAATAATCTGCACTTTTTCTACGATGGATAATACAACAGCATATGTTTTAAAATTTTCTAAAAATTTTTGTACATTTTTTGTGTATTTTTGAAATAAGTAACTAATTTATATATCTATTCAGTAAGCATACCTACCTTACCAATAGATACTTATGTATTTGTTAGCCATTTTAAATTTTAATAAATTTTTAAATTGCTTACTTATATATCTCTAATTATTTATAAAATTGCATTTGTTCATATGCTATAATTGTTAGAAATTTAAAAAAAACTGGGATTTTTGGACTTTTTTAAGTCAATATTATTATGTCATAAATTCTAATAGTTCAGTTGAAAGTGTCTAGGAAATAGATCTCGAGACTACAATAAGCTAATGACAAGTACAATTTCGTTATAAGGACAACCTTCGTTATATCAAAAATAAAGTAATACTTATAACTCGTAAAAAGGTTTTAATTATGAAGAACCTGCTAGTATCATCATTTTTTGAATTTTAATATTTCCTATGCTAGGATTTAATTAACTACTCATTAGTCAATTTTTCATTGCAAAAACCTTACAAATTAAATCATCTATTCAAAGGTCAAACAAAGGTCAACAATCATGTCTAGGGGTGGTCAAATTCGGAATCTCTGTTATCAATTCCCCTTATGACCAAATAGTTCTCATTTTTGATAGCAAAAATTGATTAGCAATTTGATTAGCAAAAAAAGGCTCAAATAAAATAGCGGGCAGGCAAAAAAAACAAACAGACAATGTGCAAGCTAAGTTGAACATAAATTCTCGCTTCGCTCGAATAATCACAAGAATTCTGGTGTTTTTCAGAGCTTAATTTATTTAAAATAGACAATTTATTTTCAAAAGAACCAGACATAATTAGCTATCTTTCGAGTTGAACAATTTCAAAAAATTTATGGCTAATCATAAGTTTACTTTAGTACCTATACTAGTAATGTGTTTAAATTTAAGTCGATTTTAAAAGGCGTACATAATATGAGTAAGTTCATAGACATTTTAACTGCATTTTTTTGAAAACTTGAGAATTTTTCAAAAATTTTTAGTAGAAATGAAATCAAAAAGAAATTTAAATTATCTTCTACCAGACCTTGTATACGGGAGAAGGAATCGGTTCAAAATTTTTTGGAAAAATTTCAAAACTGTATTTTTAAACCGACTTGTTATATTTTGTTTATTTTTTTGTATAATTTTTATCTGGATATCATTTATCCTAATGGACTCTAGTGAACATGTCAAGCCTATAAATTCTAATAAAAAAATTAAAATTATTCAAAAAACATCATCGCACTGGTCTCCACTAAAATTTGACAAAAATTATCTGACAAGTTTGCATTTAAAAATGAAAGAATCAAGGTTGGACATTTTGGCTGAGAATTCTGATGAATTTTTTGAGCAAGTGGAGAAATTAATCGATTTTGAGGAAATTGATTTGATTTCTCAAGCCATTGGAAATGTGGGCTGGAAATTAGACTGGGAAATTCGTAATGATATGAAAAAAATCAAATATCTGTGGGGAGTTGCTGGTCAACCAGGTTTTTTACACAAAAATTTTGAATTCAGAATAAGATGGCGAAAATGTTTAGGATTATTGTATAAACCAGATCGGATTTTTGAACAAGTGATATACTCGTATGAAATCGATGGGAAAGTTAACGGAGATCATGATCATGAAAACCTTTTGATGCTAAGATTAAAAGGGTCAATAACCTGAAGACTTTTTCCCATAGATTTCTTATCTCACTTGTTCAAAAATCCGATCTGGTCTATACAATATATTACAATATGTACTTACCCTACATAAATGCAATGATTTTTTTAGTTTATACGGATAATCCAGCGTTTGATATGAATACTAGAGAAGAAATGCAAAATTGGATTAAAAAAGAAGGTTTAAACATATAAGAACCCTATTATCTAGAGGTTTATAAAACTTTTTGACAAAAATTTTGACCGGTTTTGATTATTTTAGGATTTAATTTGCCTTTAAGTCAGATGATTTCACCAAATAGAAGCTTAGCTGATTCAAGACCGAATGGGTAATACTTTTAGGTTTTAAGATCGGTAGGTCTATCAAGTTCGAAATCGAAACAGAAAGTTTTACGAGATTACACTCACGAACCGTATAAGTACCTACCTATAAGATACACAAATTTTGGTCGAGTTTTGATCCAAATATTGAGAATTTTCTAAAAAAAATATTACATACATCATGGTTATCCTAACTTTTTGAACTAGAGTTTAAAAATTTTCTGGAAAATACTCGATTATAAGATATACATTTTCAAGTCTCATTTTCTAGGTTAATTAATTACCGATAAAACCATTAGAGCCCAATAAAAAGCCATCGGATGCTGATCCTAAATCAATATACTGTATGTTTTTTCCATTTCCATTTTTTAGAGCATTTGTGATGAGGAATTTGTCGGTTATAATAAAAATCAATATCAATAATGAAATGATCGAGTAATTCAAACAATTAGCATCCACAGAGTAGAATGAATTTTAAACTTTTGTAAAACTTTTTTTGTCGTCTGTCGTGTATTTCTTTATTTTCAACTTTTATTTCTTTATTTCTTAGATGTGACGGAGAAGTTTTTGACCTCGACCTGCCACAAATGAGCGTGATAGTGATCTGTCACAATGAACCTCTCACCACACTTATGAGGACCATCCATTCGATTATAAACACCACACCTCGGCGACTTTTGAAGGAAATAATTTTGGTAGATGACACAAGCACATATGAGGAAATATCTGGAGGGAAATTACCTCGATATTTAATTACACAAATCCCAATGGATATTATCAGGTTAATTAGAGTAAGGAAAAGAGCAGGGCTTATAAAGGCCAGAATGGTCGGAGCACATTTTGCTCTGGGACAGGTTTTATTCTTCTTGGATTCTCATATGGAACTTGAAAATCATTGGTAAAGAAATGTCAACTTTTATAAATATGTAGGTACTGTCAAATTGGCTCTCTCATCTTATCAATATGGCAATTTTTTTAGGGCTGAACCATTACTTCAAAGGATCAAAGAGAACCGAAAAACTCTTATTTCACCCGTGATCAAAAGTATTGAGCCTAATTACCTCGCCTACATTTATGACAAAACATTTTTCATCAGTGGATTCAAATGGGATGGTAATTTTTAATCTTGCTAGCTAGCGAAGCGAGCATATTATACTATTCGACTTTGATTTCACTTTGGTCGTCTGTCCGTCAGTCTGTTTGTCTGTTTGTCCAGAAGATAATAATTTTTAGACGGATTATACCCAAACTTGGTTCGAAGGAGTCCTTCGGAAGGACCTTTAAAGGGTCTAGTTGTGCCATTTTTGATAAAAAAATTAAGGGAATTAAGGGAATTTCTTACAGTGTTGTAGACGCTTTAAGGAACCTCCATGTTAATCATATGGAAACTTTTTGCAAAAATTCAAAATTTATGTTCCTTATTACCGCTTTGCTAGCTCAATAATCAACTAAATAGCAGTTAAGCAAATTCTAGTAATTACCTAGTTTTAATCTTTTTTTACAATTCAATTTTACTAGGATGGTTTAACTGGATTTCAATCCCACCATATGAAAACTATCGTAAGAAATATTATTGGTCCTCGACGAGGTCACCTACGGTAATTTAGATTTATAATTTACAGGTCATTTTACAGAATACCAACATTTCTTAGATGATGGGTGCTGCGTTTGCAATTGAACGGAAATATTTTTGGGAAATTGGATCTTTCGATCCAGGCATGGAAATTTGGTAGCTTAATATATTTTTGTAAAACGATCTACTAATATTCGGCTTTCATGCATTTACATGTTAAACTACATGCAAAGGCCAGAAAGTCCATTGAAACCTGAAGATATTCTTTGAAATATTTTTTCGATAATTTTTCGTTTAGGGGTGGAGAAAATCTTGAGCTGCCATTTCGAATCTGGATGTGTGGTGGGTCTGTCGAGGTATAATTATAATCTAAAATTTTTGACAACATTTTTAAAAATTTGTAAAGGATATCTTTAGGCCTTTAGCTGAGAATTAACATGGTCAAGGCCTGAAACCCAAATATATCCTTTCAAATTTTTCCCTAGATTCACCCATGTTCAAGAGCTGGACATTTATACAGAGTAGTTCACACTTATAATTGGACTTTTGGCACTAATCAAACCGAGACCTTAATTTACAATATGGTAAATTTTTAAGGCTTTTTAAGTTTTAATTAAATGATCTAAACTTGTTACCTATATATTTAGGCTAGAACTGCAGAAGTTTGGATGGACGAATACAAAGAATTATTTTATCTACATTATAACTATATTAAAGTACTTATAAATAATAAGTTAAATATATTTATAGTTAGAATGTAAAAATTTCAAAATATTTTTTTTGTCTTTTTTAGGACATACCTTATGGCGATATAAGTTCAAGAAGAGCTTTGAGAAATCGACTGAATTGCAAAAGCTTCAAATGGTTCCTTGATAATTTCTATAAGGAAAAATTTCGGGGACATTTTGATGCCAAAATTTCAGGACAAGTACCTACACTTAAAAGGGAATAAACCTTGTTATATCCTTAAAAATCTTGATATTATGTACCTATATTAAGCTTACTGATTTTTGTAAAAAAACCGAAAACCTTCAATTTCACGTTAATTTCACATGTTCTAGAAATACCACGGTTTTTTGCACTTTAATTCTAATCGGTCTAAATTCGATAAGAAAAAGCATTGCCGAATTCAGAAGGATGCAAAGTCGTGTTTCCAAATTTCTTATGATAACTGCCTTTGACCGATTAGAGAGTCAAAAAACCCTTGTATTTTGAGAATCTGTGGGAATTTTTTTTCGTTCTTGGGATCCCATAGATAAGGTACCTTGATATGTTACAAGTTACATTATCAAGGTCTAAGGGTGCAGGAAGGTCTGTTCCCTAATTTTGATTTGATACATAATTTAACTAATATATTTGTGAGAGAAACTTCAAATTTTTATTTGAACTTTTTTACTTGTTTAGTTTAAAAGTGAATTGAATGGACTTTGCCTAGATTCTCTAAGCCAACTTCCTAACTATGATTTGGGTGTTTTCACGTGTTACAAATATTTTCCTGGTCGAACCCAAGTAATACACTAATATCAGTATTATAAATACAGATCACTTTAAAATTATTAACTACTTTTAATTTTTTAAGATATTGTACTTGACAAAAACCAACGAATTAAGACTTGACGAATGGGGCTGCTTGACCTCTTCAGGTTCTTATAAAAGTAATGTCAGGGTTGTTAAATGCTCAAATTTGGATTTGGATAAAATGGAAAAATGGGACTATGATATTGAGACAAGGCAAATTGTCCATTTATCCTCTGGAAAATGCTTAACAATGGATAGAAGTACCAAAAGACTCAATTTACAAGAATGTATTAGTTTAACTGCAAGTTTTAGAAGCCAAAAATGGATTTTTATACCCCTAGTTTTAAGGAAAAAAGTATAAATTTTTTAATTTCAAATCAAATCAATTTGTAAGTACATCTAATATTTATCTCTAAATATCTATCAAATTATTTTGTAATTTTAATTTCAAAACTGAAATAGAGAAAATTTGATAAATAAAAATTATGTAGGTACCCTATTCAAAAATTTAGTGCTATTTACAACTTACTTGTATAGTAAAAGTCCAAATCTAAACATTCTGACTTTTCGATTTTGGGGCAAGGTGGACAATACAAATACAATATAGTGCCATAGCGGCAATTCAAAAAGTCAGAATGTTTAGATTTGGAGGACTATACTACTACCACTGGTATTTTATTAACACTACTCTTTAGTTAATTATTAGTTGTGCGAACACAATATTAAGGCTCCTTAAACTACCAGGCAGATCCAGAAAGTACAAGGCTCCGGGGACAATATATCTTTGCGTTTCAGAATATAAGGATAGACCTTATCAAAAAAGAAATTTACGATTCTGGGAGTCGCTTAAAGGGTAAGGTACATTGAAATAGGAAGAACAGGACAGGACACTTATAGATTCTATAAATGTCCTGCCCTTCATGCCTTTGTTTAAAATCGGTCCAATAGTTTTGGAGTAATATCTTCTGGACAGAGAGATAAATAGTTTACAGAGGAACAAAGAACAAAAATAGTAGATTAACAAATTCTCGTTTTTCGCTCGTTCAACTACTCGTATAATCTAGATGTAACAAAGCAATTATTAAATAAAAATTCATCAAAGTCAAAGGTCAAAGTAATACCGGGTCGTCCGGACTATCCTAGTCTAGATAACAATAAAATGGAACAAAAGGGAAAAAGTAAAAATGACGCTTTGAGAAAGACGGGCTTTTTGATTTGAATTTGGGCAGAGTTTTGTCACTTATTAGAATTAGCCATAAATACTCCTCGTGCAAATGTGTGAGTCTCCATTTTTTCTTTTGATCGAAATCGAATCAAGCAGTTAGTCGAGTCAGCCAGCCAGTCTATTTTAATTTCAATTCAGCCCTGAAAAACCTTAATTTTGGCCTCGTATTGTATTTATTTTTATAGTAAATTCATTACAATATTTGTAACTGTAACTTGGGGCCTTGGATTTGTAACTTAGCCACTCAAGATCAGTGCTGTACTGAAGTGTAATAGCAGTTAATCTAAGGAAAGGATTAGGCAAATTGAAGAATTAAAATTCTCTCAAAAATACCAAAAAAGCAAAAATCTTCACAATTAAGGTAAGTCAGTAATTGTATTTGTAAAGTTAGTTAATTTTTGACTTGATTATGCCATTTATTATAGGCAATGATTTGTAAAATATGTTGGTATTGTAGTAGTGGCGTTTATTATTGAAATAATTGCCCAATTTTGGTAATTTGGTAAGTCTACACTACTTTTTGAATGTTGTAAACTTTATTAATTTAAAATAAATAGGTAGGTAGTTAATTTTAAAGAAGAGATGAGATAATTATAAACTAAAAATTGATTTTTATAATTATATAGGAAGAGGCAAGTAATATGGAAGCAATAGATGATTATGGTGGCATAAATACGTCGAACCTAGCTGTCTTTAAGTCAAAGAAGAAGGTAAAAAAAATATATAACTACTATTTATTTTTTAGTTATTAATTATTATTTAAATTAAAACAAGGCTATTATTGCTTGGCTAGTATTTATAATTTATTAGTAAATTACAGAATAAGTACCCTACTAACTACTAATAGTATCTAACACTTTTTCCTTTTTTTATTTTTATTGCATTGTTAATTAATTGTTAGGTTAGTACCTAATTAGTAGTGTAGGTACTTTTAGCTTCTATGATAAGCAAGATACATTTTTTATTTAAATTAATATTTTATCTTGACCAAGTACCTAGGACTAACTAACCTTTTAAATATAAATTTAGTAGCTCTATTTAACAAAGATAATATTTATTAAAGTACCACTTACCTTTTATTCCTTATAATTGAAACTTTTATATACTTTGTGTTTGTGTTTGTCGTTTGTGTATTGCATTATTTATATTTAAGCTCTAACCTTTTGTTTCGTATCATTATTATTTATTATAGTTCCAGTTCGAGATTTGATTTACTTGATTTATCTTATATTTAGATTTTAGCTTCATTGCCGCACAGACAAGTGTTTATTATTGAAGGTTATACTGGATGTGGAAAAACTACCCAGGTATATAATTAATAAAAATATTATAAATGATGATAATAGATTTTATATTGACATGTTTTTTTCATTTTAAGATTCCTCAATTTATTTTGGACGATTGCTTAACCACAAATCAATATTGTAAAATAGCTGTAACACAGCCAAGGAGAATCGCCGCTATTTCAGTCGCCAATCGTGTATCTGAA
>JAQIXA010002381.1:0-18233 GCA_034699045.1 Nanhermannia cf. coronata Gr-Ori-00579 | reverse complement strand
AGGATCCACCTTGGATAAGGATCCAACTTGGATCATGATCCAAGATCCATGGATCTGATCCAATGAACATGTCTAGACATACTAGTATTTTATATAATTTGTAGTACTCTTTCGAGTTTTAAGGTTTCAAAATCTTGAAAATATAATTTTGTTCTTAAATATGAAAATTTTGTCGAACTCAGCGTTATTAGAGTCTCCCATTTAGATTGTTCCATGCGAAGTGCCGGGCAGCGGTGGACTGATATTGAAATAGTGCTAATTAATGGAAATTATCAAAAAATAGTAGTCCCTAATCGTATGAACCACTTTATAATATATACCTAGTATTTACATACATGTTTTGTCAAATAAAATATTATTGAATCGAAATTAATTTACAGATAGATCTCTCAACCAGACCGCAAATAAATATGTCATACTGGTAGTCAATGTATGATCAAAGAAATTCAAATTGCATGAGAGAGTACATTCAAAAAGTTCTATTTCATAACTAATAAACGATTCGATGAAAGATAAAAGCCCTTGTGCTCCAAAAAACAGTCAGTCATATTCATATTTATTAATATTTTAAATGACGAGATGAACCTTTTTCAATTAGACGAGAGCAAGTGGGATAATTAATTTACAAAGACATTTCACGATTCCTGAACAAAGATACATTAATTACAAATCCAATTATTTTTAAAATCCTCCCTTTGTATACATTTCCAATACTTATAGTACTATCTAGTAGTACTATAAGCATGAGATAGAGAATATTTATTAACTAGAAATTTGAATCAGAGTTTGGAATTTTCAGGATAAATGGCTTCAAGCTACAAACTACTATAGAATAAATAGATATTCAGGTTCTGTTTATATTTTGGAAAGATTTAAGAGAAAAAAGTAGGCCTGGGTTTTCTATGTATTTTTTAAAATTAAAGTTGAGAGGAAAAGTCCAAAACAGGACTTGAGACTTGATACCTTATTTGCTGCTTCGTTGCCCTGAAAATAATAAATCATTGTGATCATGATATCCTAAAATTACTTGCCATTTGATCAAAGTCAAAATGTCCAAGCTTTTTAAGGATTTCAAGTTAAATGCCTAGAAAATTATTGAAAAAACTTGGTGAGCATTTTCATAAATAAAGTGCCGCAAATGTCTAGACATTTTTAACAAAATTTTAGACTTTTCAGTAAAGTACCTGTACCTATATACATATGTAATTGTGTTTAAGTAAGTCAACGAATTACATAATCTACATATTTTAGGAAAAATTTGGAGATTTTTCAAATTTTGTCGAATTGCTATTCTGCCGATTTACATGAACCATGAGAAAGTTTCACCAGAATTTTTCATGATCTTTACTCTACTGGTAGTAGTGTACATAGTAATTTGCATTTAATATAGATACAGCATGAAAAATGCTTACCAAAAATATAGGATGTAAGTCCACATATTCGTACGACGAAACTGATACTCTAAAAAATTTACAACTTTGCAAAATATCTGTTTGTAGTAGCGTATCTACATATACATACATACAAAGTATAAGCTTAGAGTATAATATATTTACTAGGATACATATTTACGAATACAAAATGCAGGTTACGAACTTTACATAAGAGAAAGTCGTTCATTCATGGGCAAATGAATAATGGAGGATAGTATATTTTGTTTACTGTAGGAAATGATAAGAGAAATTTTAGTTTTTGAAACCCTTATTACAGTAAACTAATTCAGCTTTCCATTATTTTCCAGTAAAGTTCAAATATTTATTGTGAAAGAGAAGTACCTACCTATATACCTACTGTACAAAGTTTTTTGAAAAACACTTTTCAAAGTTAAATAATTTTAATTGTTCTGGATTTCTGAATTTAGGTATATTAACTATATCAGTACCCTACCAGTATTTGATCAAGAATTAAATATTTCATAAGAAGTATTGTAGGTACTTACTAAAAGTAGAATATGTACCGACAAAATCTCAAGAATCATATCCGCATTTTGGTTTTACAGTTAATTTAAATAATTAAAATAAGCTTGGCAATAGTTAATAAACCTCAAATTTCGAGCCAAAAGCCGATCCAATTTTTATAATTGAAAATTTTTCAGAAATTTTCAAATTATAAGATTAAAAACTGTCTTTTTTTTATAAAAGGACAATGGTCCAAAAGGGTTGATTTTGGGCCCTAAAGGTTCTCTATATCTTATTCGATAGAGCTAAAAAATTGAATAGAGTTTGGAAGTGTGTTTGTTTTCCAAAAAAGCAATGAGAACATTGAGATATTTGAGGTCAAAGCAGAGGTGTGCAACCGGCAAGCTTTTATAGGCCCGCCGGCCGTCGAATTACGGGCCTGAGGAATTTAAGACACGGGTTCATAGGCTTTTTAAGTCCCGTGAAAACCCGAAAGCTCATAGTCTGATTTATGCTCTGCTAAAATATGCACAAAAAGTCAAAAATAGTATCAAAACACTTACTAAACACATTTTTCAGACCCATTTTTAATAATATAGTAAGTATTTATTTTACGGACCGTTACGGGGCCGGGCTGGGTTGCCAAAATAGTTAACGGGGCCTTAAATTGCGCAAGCCGGTACGGGTTTAAAATTCTTAAATTTCATGGGCTTTTACGGGCGAAAAAATTTGGCCCCGTTTGCACACCTCAGCTAGCTCTGGTTCAAAGGTCACAATTTTTGTAAAATTATAACAACGGTAAATCTGGCATCTAGCATCTTTTTACAAAAATTTTCCAAATTTTGTTATTTAAAATATAATTTGGATTCAAAATGCAGAAAAAACTAGGTCACAATAATTCAAAATGTTCATTTTACGACATTTTTACCACATGGGACTAGGACCGCACCGCTCAGCCAAACATTTTATTGTAATTACCATAACTTAAGGGGAATTTTTAAGTATTTATTTAGCCTCCTACTCCTAAACTACTGCATTTGTTTGAAATCTACAATCTACAATTTGTATTTTTTTTTCAAAAATTGCTGCCTTTGACTTTGACCTCGTATATTTCATGATTGTAAGGAATATTTTGGAAAACAAACACGGGTTCCAACTTCTATTGGATAAATAGTATATTATCATTGTTGTAATATACGAACAGATTGTTGCTACTATTTGTCCAACTTCTATTTTTTAGCTCGATCAGATCCTAAACTCTAGGGCCAGAAATCAGCCCTTTTGGAACATGGTCCTTTGAAGATTTTGGCGTAATTATCAGATTTAATTTCCTTGGATTGTTTAAGAACCTGTAAAATTCAAATAAAAATCTTTACCTAGAAAATTTAGCATTTACCTTGTACACATCGAATTTAGAAGTTTAAAAGTCAAGGAATGGATTATTCAAGATGAAAAATTACTTTGAAATTCTTTATTAGGTATATTCTATGTACTGGTAGTAATTTCAATTCAGATCAAGATCAAATTTTAGTTTAAGTTTGTAAATGCCCTTGTGAATGAAAATGGATCTCCATTTCATTTCATTTCATTCCATTACTTTCCTCACATTAACTAACTCATTTTATTTTACACTCTAAAGTGTCTATTACAAGAGTACTATCTATTCAATACTAGATTATATACTGTACTACTACTTGTACTAGATACTATACAAGTATATTTTAGGGTACGCTATTTACAAAAAAGAATATTAAACCCCTTGAGGAAATTTGCATTTTTCGATTTTCTCGTTCACTTACTCTTATTCTCTTTTAATACCAATCTAATCCCATCTTAGGTAATTTACCCCCACTTGCCAATTCTACAAGCAAAATACGAGTTTAGTTGGAAAAATTGCATTCTAAATTCGCTTTTAAATTTAAAATTCTGATTTTTAACTTTCTCTCTCGACTTTTCCTCGCATTTGGAGTGTGTGAAATTGATGATCTTGCTTTTTTTTTGAGACTTTGAATGTCAATTGAATTTACATAGACATTTTTTCAAATGTCAAGAGTCAGAGCAAGTTGGATTTAATTGCATTAAAATTGCATACCAATCAATTTCCAATGTCCAATTTCCACTGTCTAATTTCCAATTTAAAATAATTTATATAAACTTTGTCTTTTATTGAATAGGACAGTAGTATAACTACTGACCTAATTTAAACAAATACTACTGATATTAGTATTAGTAATTGGCTACCTACTTTTACTTAATATATGCATTCTATTGGGTAATAAAAAATTGCTAGACAATGTAATTTATTTCAATATAAAAAAGGTTTTATGACTGACTGACAACATAAATTTGGAACTTTGACATTTCATAAAATGTTTATATAAATATTACATACGGTGCCCTATGACCATGAAGCGAATTATTTCTTTGCTCTGGTGAATAAATTTGATTTACCATTTAAAATAATGTTATGCAAAATTCCATTTGACAGACCAAAATAATATCATTATTCAGAGTTACAAATGTTAACTATTACCTATTTCTAAAAGGTAGCCATAATGCGTACCTTTTTTATAGGTTTAAAGATTGTAGTAGTAATTTATAAAAATAAAGTGAAGGTAAATAAACTGTCTTATTTGCTTATAAAGGACAAGATTTACCGAGAGTAAAGTAAAAAAAGTGACATTTGAAAAATATTGAAGATGTCATATTACATAATATCTAGAATTTTTTTCCAGAAGCGATGCGATTTAAGACCGAGATATCGGTACCCTACCTATCTTGCGGTTTGAAAAATTTCATTCGATTTTTGTTCAAATATCCTACCTATTTTTCTACTTTCTCCAACCATTAATCTCTTTGATTTAATGTTTTCGCAGAGGGATTGTAAATAAGGTTTTATCCATCGGGACTCGATATTATGATGAGTATAAACCTCATGATTTACGGTATAATATGGCTGTAAAGTACTTCTACTATACATATTATTATTTTTGGCATTGTCAAAACTAATTCGTTGTACTACAGTATACTTACCATACATTAAATTCCATTTGTAATTGTAGCTGAATTTTTTTCTTTTGAATTTTTAAAAATTTATCTATTAGCAGTACGTTAGATTAGTAAGTTCCTACCTTTTTAATCATGTCAGTTTACAGAGGTGTATCTGTATTTTGAAAACGAACTGCCATTTTTAAATAAGATTGTAGAAATTTTACAAAATATTTCTTAAAAGATAAGGTTGCTAAGGTCCATACTCCATACAAACCATTAAAGTGTATTTGGTCAAAATCTTGAAAAACTAAAACTATCTCTAATATAGGTATTTATAATATACCTATTTCCTAATCCAATCCAAATGACACAATACTCGTATATAGATCTAAAATAAAAAATAAAAACTTTTTTTCTGATAGAAGAAAATGTATTCTTTTTATTAATCTAATAAGAGTATGTATTATAGCTGCTTATTTTCAACCAAATGAGAATTGAAAATGCATTACTTTATAAAGAGTTCTCATTGTACCATTTGTGTGTATGTATAGTACTAAAAGATTACTAAGCGAGACGAAATAGAGTTGAAATTGTATTAGTGAAAGTAATTTTGCTTGGGAAAATACAACATTTTTCAAAATTGCCTTTTTGTGGTTGTGGTGCGGTTGCTTAAATTAGAGGATTAGATTGATCTCTTGCATTTAGAAATAAATTAATCTATAGATCTACCCCAGAAATGAAATATTGTTTCACTGTTTTTGCTTTTTACCCAATATTTATCTCTACTACCACGCACTATAAGTATGTACTACTTGTACTAGCATTACTATCATGGTAGCAAATGAGTTTTTTGAAATTTAAATAAATTTTGTATTCTAAACTGGTGGTTTCCGTAAAACCAAATATTTGTTTTTGTTTCTGTTCCGGCTGGTAACATCTTGAAATTGATTTATAATGAAAATCAAAAAACTCAAATAATCTCAAAACCATGAAAAGTGTTGGTTGGGTTTCATACCAATCGTAAGGGTAAATAATATTAGTAATCTAAAAATTTAGCTAAAAAGCTCAATTATGCATTTTTTCTCTGTTTTACCTAAATATATAATTCTAGATCTAGATCAAAGACAATTTTGTTTTGAATCAAATTAAGGCATAGTTTGATAATTTTTTTTGTGTATTTTGATTTTGGCCAAACTTTCAGTCAAATATTCGACATTTTTAGTTAAAAAATGATCCAAAATCGGTCATATAAAAAAGTATCGAGATTTCATTTTATTCAGATTTACTTTCTTTAGATCTAGATACTATTTAGTTAGGTAATACCAATACAGAAAACAAAAGCACCGTAGCATAAAATCGAAAGATCTTTTTTGTATGACATTTTATTGTACATGTAGGTAATCGTAGTTAGAGGTATTGCTAGATTGTTAGGTATTGCTAGATTGTTAGGTATTGCTTTAAGTGTATGCTCATGTACCTACTATAATTTTGGTAAATATCAACATCAAAAAAATGTAAAATTGACAAGAATTGATTGGAGATATCCGGTTTCGCATAATTTTGCTAGTACTAGTAGAAAACCTTAGCTATCATTTTCGGATTTCCTTATCTGTCGAACGCAGTTTATGTCATCATTTTTAAATTGTCAAGTTTTTGAGGAGAAATGCCAAATCGGCAGAAAAAAATTATTCATGCACATAATTGAGTTGAGCTGACAGACAGTTGACATTTAAATTTTTCTCCTTTTTATTTCCCTTATCTTTGAATTGTAGAAATCAGTCATTCGTTCGAATCAATTTGCTATACAATCTAATGATACCTTGTGTATTTACTTTTTCATTTTATGTTTCTGATATATTGTAGGTACTATAAGGTGATACAGTTCTACCGGTAGTGTATGTACTAGTATAAATAGGTAATGTAGTGCTCCATTTCCCTGGAAAATCCTTTTAAAATACACTCCAGAAGAAATATTTGAGAGAATGTTTCGATTAAAAAAAAACTTTGTAACTTGAAATAATCTCTTGAAAAGTAAAAGGAAATAGTTTTAAAAGTATCTTTTTGATTTATGATATTTTACATTCTTGACATTATTATCTGATTCGATTAAAGTTTAAAGTTACGAATTTTACCAAGTATCTTCAATTGATATGTATGGTAAAAGTATTTAGAAGTATTCTGTACTAGTTTTGTTTCATTTTAAACTCTAATTCGAATCGATTTTAGATTTTGAAAATCTTAAAATTTAATGAATTAAATTAACCACGAATAAATTATTGAATCAATTTGCTTGGTCTATTTTCAGTGTAGATAAATCTTGTTCTTCCAAATGTAAGTCTAGACTTAAAAATTTGCATATAATTCATTCAGGTGGAAATTCAATTAATTTCATTTTATTGATTTTGCATAAAGATTTAACTTTTTCAGTCTTTCTTTTTATTATATTAGTAGGGTATTGTTACTGGTGAGTACTGGTACTCGTAGTTCGTAGTGATTTTAATCGAGTATAAAGTTACTTTATAATCATTCATTTACCCGCATTTTAAGTATGTAGAGTAGATATGGTAGGGTACATATACTTTATTATCTCTATCATTGAAAATGTTATGTTTTTAGGCCAGCATTTTAACTTTATTTTGTATTTTTGTGTATGAATGGCTGAATAATCAAAAAGTTAAAAGTAAAGGTGAATGCATTTGTAAAGATCAAGTTTACCAATTTAAATGTACCTACTAATTTTAAGTAAATAATGAATGTCAGATAATAGCTAGGGGCCCTAAATATTGCCTAAATATTTCAAAGGTATTAAAAATACATAGTGCAATTAAGGTGTAAAATATGCTGATAATATGAATCTGAAGGCTGAGGGCCAACCAAAAAAATAAATTTAAAAATAGATAGTTTTTAGGTAGAGTAATTCCAGCGTTTTCTTATCATACTTTTGCACTCAAATATTTGCATTTTAATTAGACTACTACAACAATCTTCTCATTAATTGATCCTGAGATAAGTAAGGGTGAAATTCAAATATTTTTCAAATATACCCTTGAAAATTGCAAACAAGATCCAATTGTTAAAAGACCTGCTGGTAATTGTGAATAAAATAATTATAATAAGGTACCCTTCTACCGGACCTATCACAAAATTAAGCATAATTTTTCAAACTGATAAAATTGAAATATGTAGGTATTCAAAATAGTAAATTGTAAAACTTTATCAAGATATTTTCAATTACTTAAGGCATACTAATAGAATATATTGCACAAATAAAAACTTCTCTAGTATAGTATAATGCACAAAATATGCACTTTTATGCAATCCAAGTTTTTGTGAAATTTTGATTTGTTTTGATTTTGAATTTGTGATTAAAGTTTAAACGCCGTTCAAAAATAAAAATGAATAAAAAATGACAGAAATTTTTTAAAGATACGCAGTCACCCTTTCCTGTTTTTGATTAGCCATTTATTAGCCGTATGTATTTTGATCAAATTTTAATCAATCGAAATTAAAATATTGAAAAAATTTCTTTCCTTATAACATGACCTAATGTGATCCTCGTTTAAAGTTAATACATATACTCCGTATTATCGGTTGTGATAAGAATCCCTTTTTTGTCTGTTTTTATTTCTATACTAGGATTTAATAGCCTACCCTTTAGTAAATTATTAATTGTTAATTGCATAGCGTTGAAGTCATCTTAAGTTATACAATTTTTCGGGCCAAAGTTCAACTTTTGGATCAAACGGGCATCATATTCGGAATCTCCGCCTTTATGTCCACTTAAATCTCATTTTTTTTTCTCATTTGATTAGCATGGATCGAAATGAGGATTAATCTGAAATCTGAAATTTTTGTCAAAATGGCACAACTAATCTTCATGCCAAGTTTGGTTAAAATTAGTCCAATAGATTTCGACTTAGCACTTAAGATTAGACAAACAGACAGACGGACAAAGTGCAAGCACAGTTGAATGGTAAGTACTCGCTTCGCTCCCACAATGAGTAGCATAGTGGGTAGGGTACTATAAGTATAAGTATGTATTTACACTTGTGCTAAAAGAAAGTGTTGTAAAATTGTGAAGGTGATAGATACAAATGACTTGAACTCGAAGACAGGTTTAAATTGAATATAGGGTGCAATTGAGGATTCTCAAATGAAATTCAAATCCTTGGAGAGATCCCAGTAATGACCCAGGGCACATATATCAGCACTACAATAAAATCCTCTATAAGAACCTCGATCACTAAAAGGAAAAGGGTACAGAATCCCTTGAGTAAAGTTAAACACAAACTCTTTACTTTCACTATCACTGCACAGTCAGATAGTAGTTAGACTAGTATTACCTTAAAGAGAGGTTTAGCTCTACTCAACTACAAAATAGAAAATACTACATGGATTGAATTGTTCGAGAAAAAGTTATTTACGATTTCCTTTTGATCATTCCAATTGGATTTGGTTCGGAGAACAACTCTTTTACACACATAGCGACTATTTTACATTATTAACTCGAAATACCTACCTGGATAATATTACTACATATTACACACTGGCTGTAAATAAGTTTATTTGTTCGATTTAAATTTATTTCATGCTCATTTAACTTACAAAAAGAAAAGTGAACTATTGGAAATCATTCGAGTAATATAACTTTAAAATCGCAATTTTTTAAGTATCTACTATACTAGGTATTCTGTAGAAAATGCTAGACCAAATTAACACCATATACTTACAAGAATTAGTTTATTCAAGTATGAAACACTTCAAACACTTACCATTAGTTTAACTGAACATACGACTAAATATTTTCAAATTTTCAAAAAATTTGAAATATGATTTCAATAGAGGATTAAAAGCCTGACAAAGATTTTGATATCTCAAAAACTTCAAATGTATCTTTTTATATAAATCTGCACTTTGATATAGATTTTAACTTAATTCTGTGATCTAACATTTATCTAATTATGTTGTATTTTTGTAAAATATTTTCTTGATGAGGAAATAAAGTATCAGTAATGTTTTTATCATTCCAAATTCCATTTTGTTTGGTGAAATAGACAGATGCTTTTAAGCTTTCTATTCCTATCGGAATTTCTTTTCTCTATTTTCTTTTATCAGTTCACTAATGGCTTATGAACGAGTAAGTCAGAGTAAAATGATACTTCACTTTTGTTATATTTTTTCATAAATTACTCAAAAACATCTGCAAGTATTACATAACATTCCTTTGTAATTTGTAACATGCCTAAACAAAAAGAAAAAGCCTAAAAATACACAGAATAAAAGCAGACTTTTGTTATTTTTCGAATGCAATTTAACAGATTGGATCGTGATGAAAAGAATAATTGAATAAAATATAAAATAGATATGATCTACATCAATGGTATTAATAGTATCAGTATCAGTAGTACCCTATCTATTATCAGTACCTAATAGAAGTAAAATATTCAACATTTACATGATAGACCTATGATATAATATAATTAATTATATCAGCAGTAGTTCAGTTTATTATTGATAAATTCAACCTATAAAATATTCATTTTGAAAAACCATTAGCATATCCTGTATTTATATGCAAAAGTAACTGGTAGGTATGTAGGTACTTGATTTTATCCGAAAAATATTAGCGGTATTTTCGTGCAATTTTAAAGGAAAAATAAACAAGCTTTTGATAACCCGAATAAGAACAACCTTATAATATTTCTTTCAAATTTCTGGCCATTAATTTAAAGATAGGAATCTATATAATATGGTATGCGAACATTTATGATTACTTTTTAAACTTACAAAAAGTTCATAAATTTCCTAATAGAAAATCCTAATAAAAGTAACTAGGACGTAATTATATGAGTTGAGTAGGTAATTTCAGAAATTCATTAAAAAAATTTGAATTACCTATTTACTCTATTAGTTGAATAGAAATGTTGTAGGCTTATTATATGGAAATTTACAAAATTATATTATTCTGAAAAAGCTATAGTTTTGAGAATTTATTACTTACCATTTATATGATGATTATGGTCAAAATTGAAAAATTACAGTAAAATCTCATCATAAGGTTTTAAAATTATGAATTGGAAGAGACTTTTTCTAATATGGACTTGTTAAATCGATTACATTTTTGGTTAAAACCCAGCGGTTTAAGGAGATTTTGAGCTTGAAAGGACTCCTATTTTGTATTAGAGCAATTTTGTCAAAATTTTAGAAAATATTTTAGAAAATTCTGAAAATTTTTAGTAAATTAGATCCTTTGCCGCATGTTAACCCTAAATCTCAAAAACCAAAATCTCCAATTCCCCAAATCTCCAAAAAAATCTTTAAATTCCAATTTTGGTCATTGGAGATTTTTTTGGAGATTTTGGGTTTGGAGATTTAGGGTAGGGTATGGTATGAATCCCTATAGTACCTGAGTACTCTATAGAGAAGTCTCATTGTACTGTGAAACTGTTCAAACATTAGCAAGCCTAGCAAATAAATAATTTGCATGTCAATTACCACCAAAAAAGCCCAAATAATTTCCAGCTTTCCCCAGTTATAAAATTTGCATATTTTTGAAAAGGTTCATAAAGTTTATTGTCCGGGACTACTCAAAGATAAATACAAAGTACCTAGATACTTATTATTACTACTACAGTAAGTATATTTCATAAATTTTATGGTACTTATTTAGGGTAATCTATGATTATAAATAGTTTACTATTCTACTATGTATCGTATATTTTACGACTACAAAATGTGAATTACATTTAGAACCTAGTTTACATCTATTTTCTTTCATTTTCATACTTACAAAGGTATCTCAAATAATATCGTTATATTTTGTTAGTAGGTAATCATTCAATTTTGCAATAAATTTCATATATTCATATCTAAAGTGCTTGACTTATACCTAAAATTTACAATAGTAGGTAGGTAGTTAACTAATAGACATTTTTTTCATAAACTCTATTTTGATAATGTTTAAAATGTGATTTTCATAGTGTATTTATGAGTGTTATAGTGTTGAGAAAGTTTCATTTTAATTTGTATTTTAAATATTATAAGTATATGTTAATTCTATATACCTTAAGTAAGTAGGTAAAAGGCCCCGGAATTATTTTGTAGTAGTAATATCGATTTACACTTGTAAAATTGATAAAATTATAGAAATATTTACACAAGTATAGACTAGGACTTTTCTTATAGAACAGAGTACAGAGTAAGTACCTTGAATCTAAATATTTAATAATAGAGTTTATACGAGTTAAAGGGCCAAGGAAAAGTTGACTAAAAAATAACATTTTTCCTAATCATTCAAGACATACGAAATATATTTTATAAAACATATAAATTTACCTCTAAAATATTTATAAAAATGTGCTCTACTCTTACCTTACATACTAGTAAAATTACCTACAGTTTTTTTTATTATAAAAGACTTTAAACTTTTTCAACTTGTATTGTAAACATCGTATCTATTCTGTATATGAGACTACTACTATACTACATAGTATTATGTACCTTTAATCTTATCTTAATAATAAGAACATTATGTATCAGGTACATCTAAATCTAAATCTAAAAATAAATTGACAAAAATTGGACAAGTTTTTGAAAAATAATAAAAGTATCTATAAAGTACAAATAGTCGATTATGTGTAGATAATAACAATTGATTGTGCTCTGCTTTCTTTTCTCAAAAGTTGAAAATTTCTCATATTTTGCTTTTCTATTTGTTTACCAGTATAGTAGTTTTTTGTACAGTTAGAAGATACAATAAATAATTCAAAGTGTCACAGAATAGTAGTAGTAAGTGGATATGAAAGAATTCTTAGTTTCTAGATTTACCTACTGTAATTTTTATTGTAATTTTTAGGTGATTTTTTTTTGTGATTTTTCTAGGCATATGCATATTTGAGGTTTTCCATAGAATGAGATAGGGATCTTCTCATAAGGGGCTGGGGTACAAATTCGGGTCTTTTGAAATTATATGCACTTGAGGAATCCCGCATTTTTCTTCCGTTTGAGGACGATGTCCAGTCTTCATTCTCGGGGGAATGGTATAAAAATGAGTCCCCACCCTCCTCACAATCTCTGAAATTTGACAAAAGATACAAAAATTATTAAAAATGAGTAAAAATCGAGATTTTATTCTCAAATTTCAAATTAAAATTTGAATTTTAGATCATAATTTGTATCGATTTTGCTTGCAAAAAAGATGATAGATATTGCTTGCCTTATTTATTATCTCGTAAAAAGTCAAAAAAATTAAGCAGAAAAGCAGGGACATATTAGTATAAGAAACATTCGCGAAAATTTGCAAAGTTTGCCTTATCCATTACCCTCAAGAATGTTTATTTTTTTAGAAATATCCTAAAAATGATAAAGCCTGGAGATTTCAAAAGATTTAATAAAAATATTCTTTACTTTAGATAATCATAAGATAAAAAGCCTAGTATCAGTATGTATCTCTTCTATTCTGTAGTGTATGATTAATAATTGTATCAAAGTATTAAATGCCAGTCTGAAGTGCCAGATTGCCCTAAAAGCCTATTCTTATGCCTGAAGAGTGCTTTTCCCCGACTTTCTCCCAAGATCTCTTTCTTCACAGCTATCAATCATTTTGACTGGAGAGATTTGGCTCCGGGCACAAACTGCACAAAATGCTGTAAAGCAAGTGATTGGACCCAAAAGTCAAGGAAATACTGAGATATACTCTTTACAATACATTTTACAGCTATTATATCAGTAGTACTAATAGTATTATGCAAAAAGCACATAGTAAAATCCAAATATTAGCACTTAAATTCAGATACATAGTACCTACTTGAAACTACTATTATTATCATATGCAGATATAGTAAATATGAGTTAGAATCTCTTGGGATTTGCGGATTACAAGTATCTAACAACTCCCAAGTCAATTCTTTACATATCCCATTAAAATCTTACCGCATTCGAAGCCTCAAGTTATGAAACGAGATTAAAATTATAAGTAATCGTCAGCCTCAGCTTTCAAACCAAAGCTATTACCATGTATTACTTTGTAATATATAGGTATATGAATATTCTGAATTCTGAGATATATTTATATAAATTTTATAGGTACACCAAAAATCTAGCAACATTTTAGAACTATATGTATTAGATACATACCCGTTTTAGTTTTTAATGAATGAAACAATTCAAATACCTAAAGATAAATGATTTATCAAAATTAGGAAAAGTAATTTAGCTTTTGAACTCTAATCCTAAATAAGTTTACACGAATTTTATTAAGAATGAGATTTTTTAGAAAAATTTTCCAAATGTGATCAGGATCTGTGGATTCTACACAGACTCCTGAGAAATGAAAATGAAATCAGAAATTGTTCAAATTTGATGTGGTAGATTAAATCAAATCCATACTCGTAGTTGGAGTATTGTAAAATAGACCGAATAAAAGCACAAAAGATAAATATAATTTAAAACTTCTCGTGGTGGAAATCACTTTATTTCGAACAAAAGGCTATATTTTAGATTTATAATATTACTTTGGGATTTTTGAGGAATATCTCAAGTACTATGGTAGATGGTAAAAACACTTTGAGTGAACAATGGAAAAGTACAAATGTGATTTAACAAAAGCAAATTTAAAGTTTTGGTGCACTTTAACTCGATTTTTTCCAACTCTAAAAGAATTTTTATTGTATTTCCTTATACAATATGGTTAGGAATGTACCTACTGTGTAAGTATACATTCAATAGTATACATAGTATTCAATAGTATACATTCAATAGTGTAAAGTATTATAGAGGTACCTATGTACATTATTTTGTAATGTAATGTCTTCTGAAATAACAATATAGAACATCATATGCATGCAATATGGTCAATTGTCTTTTGATCAAATTACAATTTGTCAAAAAATTATTTTCTATAAAATTTAGCTAAACTCAAAATCATACCCAATCCTGGAGGATTTTCAAATCAGAATCAATTAGAACTTTTAGATATTAACTATCTGTAGTTACCTTATACTTCTAATACCTAGTTCCCAATTCTCAAAAATTTCCAGAAATTTGTAAAAATGCAATGGGATTTGCAGGGAGTTTAAACAGACTCAAATGTCTTTTCAAAAAATTTGGGTTTTTTGACGCTTTTTCATTTCTAGGTATTTGCACTGATTTTTTCTATTCCAAAGTTTCAGAAAATTGGAAATAAAATTCATTTTTATTTCTTTGTGTCACCCTCATACCTACATTTGTACTTTGTACTGTGATCGTAATATCTTATGACTTTTTATATTTATTTTTAGTGATTTTTGTGGCTCTATTTACATAGAAATTGAGCATTTTCTTTTTTATACGAGTAGTATGAGAAATGAAATAGATACGCAAGTACGAGTAGGTAAGTAGTTAGGTGTATATTTTTTCACGAGTATAAGACTGTTTTGAGGATAGGTTTAATAAATTCAAGAAATGCAGAATCTGTATTCAAAGATAGTTTTCAAAAGTTTAACTACCAATATACAGATAGTAGTATCAGTAACATCTTGAACTCTACTGTGGTTTAATATAGATATAAAATTTAAGTAAATACTAATCTAGAGATAAGGAGAAATCTGCTTTTTCATTGGTTTCTTAATTAAACTTTTTGATGACTAATGAAAACAACATCTTGGTTCTAATTTTAATCTATTTTCGAAAAGTTGAAAAGTTTTGAAGACCTACCTCCTACCTACTAGACAGAGTTTTATAAAATAGTAGATACTACACAGTACCAATATAATTGCATTTTTAAAGGATACTTACTTAAAATATAATTCATCAATATAATTCCAAATAAAGATAAAAAATTGGAAAATTTAGCAAAAAAATCAAATAGTTTCGTAGACAGTTGCCATATGCCCTATCATGTTAAATTTCATATTAAGGAAGCCCATATTATGATAACCCGAATATATCCTATGTTAGAAAATAAATGTACCTATATACCTAAAAGTTTATGAACTTGAAATTCTCTAAATCCTAGATAAATTTTTTTCCCTAGATAAAAAATCTATTCCACCATTTATGTGTTGTAACTAATTCCTAAGATCTGCCATAGATAGGCAGAAAATCCTTAATATTTTATATTATAATTGATATTTATGACTTGACTTTTAATAGTTTTATCATTCTTTCAAGCATATCTTGACTTTTTGACAGATCTAAATAAGCAAACAAACAAAATGAAATAAGAGCCAAAGAACTTTCTCATTAAAAATAGTAGTTCTTTATTTTATAATGCAAGTGCAGAATTTTTTTTAAGAATAGGAACTTTGAAAGTTAAATTTTCTTTTGACCAGTATATCTATTCATTTACATCCTACATGCATTCAAATGAATGGAAATTTTAATTATAGTGACTCTCATTTATTTGATGTCCTTGTATGCAGTATAAGTAAATATATGTACAGATACGATTATCTCATATCATATACATTAATACTCATACTTTAAACTGACAAAATACCTAAACAAGCAAACTATTGTAATCACCACTGGGTTTACTCAAAGAATGACTGTAAAATGATACTGATACTTTGAAAAATGTTAATTTGTCCAAAATGTACTGCTATTTTCAATCTGGATGTAATAATATCATAATCATACTACATATTACCTACATTAAAGTACATACATATGAATGGATGGATGGTCACGAATAAGTTGCATTAATGCAATCAAAATTATATTGTGTAATTACATTTTAAATAATTTTGTCCCCATATTTAAAAGTTCATTTATTAGAAAATATTGCCAAAATTCGCGTATAAATTTCCCACTTTCAGGTAGGGTAAGTACCTAAAGAATATTTCGTAAACTTTGGTTTATTTTACATTAATCATAATGTCAGAATTCTGCACAGAAAACACTATATAGTACCTACATACTACATACACATAGTATGTATGTATATGAGAACATTGTTTTTAAGAAAATTTCTGTTTTAAGGAAATTTTTTTTATGGAATTAGCTGTGCGTGAGCTGACAGCATTTCGAATTCGAATGAAATATGAAAAGAAATGAAAGACATGCTAACCCAGATAAACTATCGGTACTACTCGTAGTACTTGTACTAGCATTTTATATCCTTAATTTTACAAGGCTATTCTACTCATAATATATTTTTTTTCTTAAACTACAAATGCACAGAACAGTCATGTTTCTCTTCAAAAAAAGAAAAAAGTAAGTACAATGTAATCCTATTACACTTATACCAGAATGTACTAGTAGTGAAAGTTTAAAACTGAAATTTGGAATTTCTTGATTAAAGCTTGAAGCTTTACCCTTTTTTTACTTTTTTTTTCTTTCTACTAATGTATCTTACCTACATTTATAGTTATAGCAAATTGGAACGAATACTTTTTTAAGTTAAAAAAAAATAACAATTTTGAGAGGAAATTGAAGCATTTAAGCAGTAAGTATGTATTTACTTATTTGTAGAAAAGAAAAGAATTATTAGAGAATTTCACATCAGAATTGGTATTAAACATTAAAGAGGGGCAAAAGATAATAATCTTAAAAGCTCCATTAAAATATGCTCAGGGAAAAATGAAGATTTGTCATATGATGTCATATAAGTACCTACTAGGCTCTATATATATGACTCTGAATAAAAGACCATTTTAGGATATTTAATTTAAAAGCTCCTGCAAGATTCAGGATTAAGTTAAAAAGTAGCTGAAAATACTTAATCTTTTCAGCTTTTTAAACTTTTCAAGATAATTTTAAATCGGGCCTTTTCCTTTTCTCAAAATGTTAAGAATGCTAAAGATAAGTATTATACTGTAATGTATGGTAGGTTACGAGTGTAAGTACTTACAAGTGTTGAAAGTCTTTATTATCTTTAGAATTTCCGGCTGGAAAGCTGAACCATCTGACACATCCCCAGAGTAGTAGAACGAAAGCAAAATTGAGGCAGCAAGTAATTGCAATCACGATCAGAACATCGTCAGTTTTGTAACCTAAAATTTTACAGAAATTAATTTTACATTTTAAGTCAGAATCATGTTTAGAGTGCATACCTAATACACCTAGGTATATAGAATGATTTGAATATTATGGATTGTAAAATCTTTTAGGTTTTTTCTAGTAGATCTTGCCAATTTTTAAACTCATGAGTTTGAACCACTTGATTGTCAAATAAAAATATTAGGTAGGGTAATAGAAATATTAGTCGAAATATAGAGATTTTTGGGCGAGCGAAGCGAGCCCTTACTATTCAACTTTGCTTGCACTTTGTCCGTCTGTCTGTCTGTATGTCTGTCTGTCTGTATGTCTGTATGTTCGCGGCATAACTCAAAAACTACTCGACCGATTTTAACCAAATTTGGTATG
>JAQIXA010002380.1:0-18234 GCA_034699045.1 Nanhermannia cf. coronata Gr-Ori-00579 | reverse complement strand
TAATAACTTGCACTCTTCGGATTTTCTAAATTCTTAAATTTCTATAGCTTGTACCTATATTCAAAATATCTAGTCAAGTATTCATTTATATTATAAAATACCTTTTTAAACTCAATGTCAATAAAGATTTTTAGCTTATGAGATCGGCTGGGAAAAAGTCAAAAAAAAAATAATATCATTTTATTTAACGTAACACTCGGTAATTTGCAAATCTGTAAAGCCTAAATCAATATATTTGTCCTTTTTTAAACCTGGTATCAACGAACAACTCCTCTGTCTCGATTGGTGTTAAATAATCATTTAATTCGGATAGAAATAATGCAAACCTAAACACAATTTAAAAACATATTATTCAATATGAAACTATATAATATAACGTAAAACAAAATTAGCCTAAAATGCATGGTATAAATAGATTTCTCGAGTTCTTACATAAGTAACGTGCTGATTATTGTCACTAAAAAGAAAAAGACAGAAAACACAAGGTTCATAGTTCATATTAGTAATCACTAATAACTAATAACTGTACATTAACATTGACATTCATTAATTTTAATGATTTATATTTGTGATTATCAATAATACCTGCACCTCCGCCAAAGGTTTTTATCCGAAAATCGACATCAATCTGAAAATAATGGTTAAAAATTATTCATTTACATTTATCATAAAATAATGATTAATGCTCATGCAAAAGTACTATTTCTAAAACAGTAATAAACCATTATATCATAACTCTTAATTATAATTATTAGAAACAGTAAGTATAACATAACATAGCATAGCATAATAACTTAATATATAATTTATTATAAAAAATAACCTTCGGATAGGCATCCAAATCTCGAAGTTTCAGTTTCAGATTCGGCCATGGCATGGTCCAGCCCTAATGAATGACTTTTAAAAATCGAATTACAATCGCATATGCTCAAATAATTAACTTTTTAAACTAAATTGATAGATATAGATTAATGATTTTAATTTCTAAACATTTCATTCACATTCAATTTCAATGGCAAATGGTAAGTTTGTCCACAAGAGCAAGAGCAAAAAAAAATATTATAGGTAGGTAAGTTAGAATTTTAAAAATCCACAACTTTTATGGTTTGGATTTTAGCAGTCAATAATAACTGAGCCAACCAACTGAACGTTGTTTTTTTCTGGCTTGTTTTGTTCACTGAAAATGAAAAACCAAATTTTGTCCTCAATTTAGCATGAAATTAGTATTCACTTGAAAGAGCAAGACAAAATCTGGGTTTTCAGTACAAAATTGAATAATACAAGCTATTGAGTTTGCTTAGAATTGAAATTTTTTATCTTTCTAATTGAAATCCCCTAATTTGTATTATCTAGGCTATAATTTAACAACTTTCTAAGCCTATCTAAATCTATACTCGCTACTCAACATGATTCAAGTTATCAGTGAGATAATTTTCCTAATTTTGCAATTACAATGTAGACTAGTATGCTGTAAAGTTAATTAAATGCTGTAAAACTTGTAATACAGGATAGGATTATTACTTTGACATTTTACGATTAATCAGCTCAGCATACAAAATTTTTATTACAATATACTTACATTACAAATTACACTAAATAAATAATTTAGGTCTTGTTTTACAATTTAATATATATAGGTAGTTGTAATATATGTGTGACATATAAAACATATGGACGAAGGACAAGACATTTTTGAGTTTTTTTGAGTACGAGCAAATAGAATTATAGCATAAAATATAAATAGGTAGTTATTACAAATGATTATACATCGAAGAATTAGCGCAGTGTAGTATTTTTTGATTTTTTAAAAGCAAGTTTGTTCAATAGTTTTGGCATCTTCATAGTAGACGATTTTGGCTTTCACGATAATCGGCACCTGTTTAAAAAATGAGAAATAAAATGTTAAAAATGTTAAAGTCCTTATATTGGATGGATTTTTACTTTTATTAATGATTTTACTGACCTGCTTGAAGACCCCTCGAGCAATAATTTTTTCCATAGCATACCCCTTTCGCACAAATACAATATCACGTTCAGAAAGACGAGTTGCGGGACAAACATCATTACCACCATCACCTTATTTAATTGAAAAAGAATGAGAACCTGAGTTTTTGAATAATTTAACGTACCAGCATAAAAAACTCGACTAAAGGGTCCTTTATTTTCGATAAACTTCATAAGAGCATCACCTTTTATAGTAAAAAAAATATTTGAAAAAATTTGAAAAATAGTTAGGTGAGTAAACTTTTAATAAACATTTTAAAAAATTACCCTTGCAAAGGTTGTGTGGACAAAGTGGGCCTATGTAAAAACAATACATTAGGTACGATTTAATAATTAATTAATAATATAATGCAATCTACTATATAGCCTTACATTTGTTCTGAAATTCATATGGTGTAAGCTTAAGAAATCCATCTTTCATTTCCGAGTGATTACTGATAATTGATGAAGGTACAACTGGAGGAGAGAGTCCTGAGAGCAGCGTGGTGATGAAAAAATTATTTGCATCCGAAATGACGAGAAAATGTGTTCCATCAGGTCCTTCTTCTTTACACCTCTTAGAAATCCGTTGAACTAGATGTTCCATACCTTTAAATTCAGATTAGAATAAGATTCAAAAAAAATTATCGATGAAAATACAAATTTTTACCTGGAGCTAATCTAAGTTCTCTGAGTGCTTTTTCAATTGTCCCTAAAGTCACACCTTGATCCCGAACAAATTGGAGTACCTTCTCCTGGAAAATCAAAATATAAATGAGAAGTTTTTTTCACATGAATATTAGGAGTTAGGACTTAATGCTAAAATAATATATTTCCCATGCCATATAAGTCTCCCAATTAGTTCCATCAAAAAGCTAAAAAAGAAGAAGAGGAAAATAAGTTAAAATATTCAAATTGACTCAATAAAGTTTATGTTACCTGTCGAATGCTATCCGGGATAGGCTTTGAAATCGTTGTTGTTATTGCCACATCCGAATTATCATCAATTATAGTGTGGTCGAAATCAAAAGCAAAGAGAATCCGCTCAGGAGCTTCTCCACCGCTACTTGACTCGGGTTTCCCCTTCTTCTTCTGGAAGAAAGTACGAGTATTCATTTAATATCAATTTAATTCCAACACTAGAATAAAATAGATCAACCGTCTATTTTACAAGAGGAACTATTAATTAATTACTAATTTTACCTTTTTGCAGCAGAGCATCTTGACTTTTCAAAGCTTTAAAAATTATTTTTTTTTCTTACTCGAAAATAATTTGTAAATTGGGTTCTATAACAATTAATTGAATTTTTCCGAAATAGTTTCTATGTGATTTACAATCGAATATTTTTTGATCATGACTTTCATCAATTTATTCATTGACAATGAAATGACCTCTGAAACTGAAATCAGTAGGAATTGGTAAGTTTATAATGAAAGGTTTATTATAAAATATAGAAAATATCTGACAAATGTAAATGGAAAGTTATTAAAAATCTAATAATTTCTGTATGAGTACGAGTAAAAGATATCTAATTAAGTAGTAATAAGTAAATCGTACATCACTTCAATTTCAATATAATTAGTAATTGTAATGATTGAGAAATGTAGGTAGATAGATAGCTGTTCATATCCAATCCAAGAGTCTGCTTACAGCTCATCAAACTAAAATAAAGTATTGAATTTTAAAAATTTCCTTATTTCACTTTTTAATTTTTAATTAAAATATCGGGTACCATATTATCTTCATCATTAATCATAACGGCAGATTCACTATTTCCAGCTTCTTCTTGTTCTTCGTTTCTAGCTCGTTTTTCATTACCAATATCAGCAGCAGGAGATGAATCTGAATCAACTTCATTATTTTCATGTGTTCTTTTTTTAAAAATATTTGCTCCACTAGGTCGTTCAATCTTGACATCTGGTTTTTCATTTAGCTCAAAATTTAATCTAATACTCTCATGGATATCTTCGATTGCAAGTAATGGCTTCACATCTTTGCCCTCTAATTCATTTGGCCCTGCAGAATTTTCTACTGCAGGTGACTCAAAAAATAGTTTCAAACTATCGACATCTTCAATTGACTGGTTCATTGGCACTACTTTTTTTGCAATTTCTTTTCTAAGATTAACAACAAATGGGTCAACGGGACCTAAATAAAATCAAAAAATCAAAAAAAAAGTAAATAAACAAATTCACAAACGTAAAATGAATGAGGAAATGGAATAGGTATTTCGAATTTTGGTAAATGAATATATTAATTTTCACCTAGAAATGGCGAAAAATCTTCAATTTGAAATCTTTTAATGAAATAGTCGACTAATTCTTCTTTTTTGCTAAGTGGCTTTGGGTTCTCCTCATCATCGTCTCTTTCAAGTTGTAAACCCTTTACTAATGGCTCAAAGGATGGTATAGAAATATCATCTGCAAAACACAGTTCATTGTAGACCAAGCACTAGTGAATCAAATTAAAGAAATATTATGTTAAATACAAACTTACAATATTGTAAAAAAGATAGTCATTCGTGAAACAATATAATCGAATATAATGTAGTATACCTATGTATACCTAATTTGAAAATTACCTTTCTTTTCAAATCAGGAGATAAAGATCCAACTTGTACACTTTTATCATTGTTATAAACTTTCCGAACAATTGCAACTCGGTTTAACTTTTCCAATGATTTCACTAGCGCACTAAAATATTTTTCAGCAACCTAAAATTAAAATTAGAATGAAATATTTTTCTACTTTAAATTGAATATTTTATTAATTTACAATATCATCTTTGGGATAGAATAGAGTTGTTCCATCGCCAGTCAAATGAAATGGTTTGATATTTTCTTTTTGTGTAAAAAGAAGGAGGTTAAGACATTTCGGGCCACTCGAATATTTCTCTAATCCCTCAAAAGCTAATTTAAAAGTAAAAAAAAAAATACAATATAACAATGAAAATATCTCGAAATAAATGTAAAGGTATTACCTCCAGAAGGCATTAATTTATCACCATAATAAAAAGATTTAGAAACATTGTCTTCATCAACTTGATTTCCCTCTTTATCAACCCATGTAACTTCCTTTTCAACTGAATCTTTAAAATCAGAATATTTTGTAGTTTCATTGTCTTGTAATGCAATTTGATTATCTTCATCGTCACCACTCCCACCACTGGTATTCCTATTACGCGAATCAGTCACTTGAGTTGACGATGAAGAAGTTTCAGATGGAATAAATGCCTTATTCTCTTCCAAAAGAACTTTTTTAATAGCTGAAGGTTTATTTTGGCGAGTGCATACATATCCACCAACATCAATTTTAATTTGTGGACTAATAATAAGTGGGCACGACCAAGCCATAGGTTTAGTTGCTTTCTTAGAAGCTGTGTTTGTTAACTGTATCTTTGCGTCTAAATGTGTTGAAAGTGAAACATGGTCCTTTATTAAAATAAAAAAAGTTTTAGGTAAAATTTTTAGCTAAAAAAGTTATAAAAAAAATTCCATACTGTTGCCTCTACTAATGGTGACAAAAGCTGAAAATTTCCTTTTTGGATTTCATTGGAATTCTTTGCATCAGGTAATCTACATTAATGATTAAAATTATTGTATTTTTATTAGTTAAAAATCAGAAAAACAGCTAACTTACACAATGGATAAAATAATTCCGTTAGTTTTCAAGTCTTTAAACATAGTTTTGACTTTACTTTCATTCAATGGCTTGTTATCAAATAGAGCAAAGAATATAATCTTTTTGTAGTCATATACATCTCTCCTATTAAATTAAAATAAGTCAATTAGATATTAAATTAAAAGCTACCTATGTTAATCAAGACTTGATACTTAATTGATAATATTGATTATTATTTTTTACTTACTTGTCCTGTACTTTCATATATCCCACTGTATCTTCAATACATTTAATTGGATCAAGATTTTCATCTGCATATCGATCATTTCGAATAAACTCTTCAAATTTTTTTAACACATCCCAAGAGACCATATTAAATGTACTGCAATATGTAATCCGATCATCTCGTATTATCAAAACTGTGTCATCCTTATGGGAAAAAATCTATTAAAAGAGAAAATTGATATTATAGATCATTTATAGGCAATAGGTGTATTAATTGATTTGAAAAACCATTTTCAGAATTCGAAGGAAATAGAAAATTAGCATTTTTAACATTTTTACATTACCTTATCTTGGATACAATTTCTCACAAATGTGATCACTTCTTCTGAGACAGGATTAACTCCACCTTCATTCTTCTCGGTTTCAATTAGATAAACACAGAGCTCCTGAAATACAAATAAAATAGAAAAGGTTTATGTTATGTCATGCTACGATCTAATAGTCGACAGTGCAGGTCAAAGATTCGTAGAGTAATTTTGTTAAGTTAAACTCAATTTTAATATTAAATCTAATAAATCTAAATTCAAACCTACCTAACTCTAGTCTAACTTAAACTTCAAACAAATAAACAATTTAACAACACGAATAAAAAAATGCCCTAAAAATTTTGACACCTGATGATTCTCAAAAGAAAAATTCACTAAAATGATGATTTTCGATGACCACTATTTAAATATAAATACATACTTTACATAATAATATATATTATATATTATGTCTTTCTAATATCTAATATTATTTTATTAAATATTAAAAGGAAATCTACATTATCTAAATAACTAATTAATAAATAACTAATAAGGAAAAATAACTAATAAGTGTCTCATACCACTTGATTCAATCCGTTGAATCTTGTGGTATGAAAAATGATGAAGTGAAAGTGAAAATAAGAAAGAATAATTGTATAAAAAAATAATTCAGTCAATAAGTGTTGGGCCTTCAAGAGCTTTAAGCTCATTTAACTTTATGCCCAAACTCAACTAATAATAATAATATCTACTTTAATTATATTATATAGGTAGGTAATGGTAATATCTTCTATAGAAAAAATCCTTGTTCTAACGTACCCTGGTCTTTTTAAAAATTGGTTTGGGCATCTTGACCTCTTGGCATCCACTTTCTTACACGCACGTCAACTTCGTACAGTAGGCACCTTCTGCTTGCTGGAAGGAAGGCAATTTTTTAATTTCCGAAGAGTCTGAAACTGAAAGAATAATTAATCAAATAAACTAGTAGTGTTTACGATTAGTGTAGTGTAGTGAGTATTGGACAGTGGTTTTCGGTTGAAAACTGAAAAATGAAATCCTAGATTTCGTAAGTAATATAACAAATCTTTCTAATTCGAATGGACGAAAACGAAAACTAGGATTTCAAAGTCAAAGTGAAAAAAGTGATATAATAAGAAAAGGGTACCGGTACCATCAATTTTTTTGATTTTGTTATTATTACATACCTACTTGTCGATGTCGATTAAGTTCTTCTACTTCTTCAGCTTCACTTCAACATCAACATTCAACTTCAATTCAGAGTCAGACTTCAGCAGACTCGCAAAAATCAAAATACAAAAATTGTCAAAAATTCTCCACCTCAAAAAACTCAAAATTGGATTTTATTTTGTTTTGGATTGGATAATTCGTTCGAGTTTGAGTTTACGAGCGAACGAGTTCGAACTTTCGATATCCCGGTTCAAATTAGCGGAAGTCAAAATAATAGCATTTTTTTTGATCGAAAATTGGGGTATAGTGAAAGTGAATAAGTAGGGTGCAAAAATGTTTTTTGTCATTTTTATGCCATTATATTATGGGTATGGATCATATGACCATGTCATGGATTAGGATTATGGAGTCAATCAATAGTCATTAGTTGTATGTCAAAGTCAAATAATGCTAATATAAATGCCAATTTCAATTATTAATGATTGAACTAATTAAGCGATCTTTACATAAATAAATAACTAATTTCATTTATTGCTAATAAGTTCTCAAAAACCTAATTTAGATGTTAAATAGTAATTCCAAATGTCGAAGCATTTACTAATTAAGAATAAGTAGGTACTTAAAATATAAATACTTATTATTACGATTAGATAAAAAATTTTGTTTATAAAATATTATTTTTATTATTTTTAATCAATTGTCAAGTTATAGCACCATTTTGTTACAATACATTACTTACCATTAACATTATACAATTAAATTCTTTTAGCAAATATACAGTACAATATTAATGTATGATTCTTCATTAGAAAATAAATATAATAATCAAAAATTTTGTTCCTCGTAAATACAAATATAGGTAGTATACCACAAGATAAGATAGTACAAAAATTTCACTAGCTATTTATTTGAAGGTACTTAAGAATATGTAAAGTCATTAATATAGGTAAATATAATATAATTTAGCATTTTAACATTAATAATTTACTCTATTTAGGTATGTCTTTAGAAATATAATCCTAAATTAGCAATTATAGATAGTCTTAAAATATAGAAACCATTTAAAAGTATTTCAATCAGAAAAATATCCCATTTAAATTCATTACATTACAGCATAGATACATACGAGTATGTAAGTATTTATAATCCATTCATATAATTATGTACAAGTAAATAGAAGATTTATTAATAGAAAATACAATTTTTATTTATCTCTTTGAGAAAGACATTATTTTTTAAACATTTTGTATAATAAAGTATCATTATAACATGAAAGGTACATTAAATCTATCATAAATACTTTGGTTCATTTGTAATAAATTGAGTACAATTTTTGAAGATCAGAGAATTTCAGAAAAACCTAAAAATACAAATACAAATTTTACAAACATTAAGATAATTACGATTGTGTTAGGTATAAATTAATTTTGTATACTTGCCTATCTCATAGGTTTGTTCCTTTATATTTAATTTCTCTCTAATTAACCATAATAATACATAAATATTACTCAAAATTATAAAAAATACTTAATTTAATTAATATCTATTAACCGTTCCATTAGGGCCTACGCCTGTTGAGGAGTATCGTTCAATTTGTAAGTGTCCATTGTTGTCCACGATGAGAAGATTTGTTCCAGCTATTTGAGGCAGTTCACCCATTATAAATCCATTATTGTTACCATTTGACCTCGATGACCTTGACTTGGTCGACCTTGAAAAATTTCGAACAAAGGGCTCACCACGCTTTCGTTCCTTCCTCCTTTTCTTACGACAACAATTGTTCAAAGTCTCCTGCAATGATTTTCATAAAAAATTATAAATTTTCTAACCCATTGCCCCCTATACTTTCTACTTTCTTTCCTACTTTCTTTCCTACTTTCTTTTTAGTAAATAATAAGAATATACATTTCCTAAAAAGATTAAGTACCCTACCTAGTACCCTATACCTACCTACCTAAATAGATATTTCAAATTATTTTTTATTCAAAAAATTAGTTATTTACAAAATCAACTCTAAAGTTGTTCAAAGTTGAAAATATTGTCTAATGTAACTACAGAGTACCTAACCTAACCTACATTTGCATTAGGTATACCTTCAAAATCTAATGAAAATATTTTTGAGAAAAATTTTGAAGGCATATTCAAGCTTTTGGGATCATAATTTTTTAAATAGAATTATACAAAGTTTGAATTTTTCAAATAAAATTCTGAGTTTTTTGAAGTTCCTAGTTTTCTTAAAAATCTATTAAATTTCCTAATTAGGATACCTTAATCGAATCTCAAAATTATTGTAGATATCCTACTTAAAAGTATTATGAAATAGCAGCAGTATGTCTGTGGTTGGTAGTTTACCGTTGAGTATTTATTTGTAAATAAATATACCTAGAGTGTATTTTGTTTTGTTATAGGTGCTCATGTATTAGTAGTAGGTACGGATATTAGTATTAGGTACAATGAAAAAATATATATAGGACAAATGCACATTGTCAAAAAGAAATTAAATTTGAACAATCTGTAAAAGTATATTTGATTTACTTTGAGACATCTCGAAATAAAAAAAATTGGACAGAACATAATGAGATTGTACATAGAGTAAGGTATTGTATTTTGGCCTAAAATGTCTATGGATTAGGTTTTTTATCCAATTACAATCAATATGAAGTAAAATAAAATAACGAAAACTACTGTAAAATTCAAAAGAATTTAGAATTTAGAATTTAGAGTAGGTATTGAATTTCAAAACAAATATGTGGTTAGCAAATAGCATTACAAAGAGCAAATAGAAGCATTACAAATTACTTAAATTGTGCAAATAAAAATAACATATAAATAATAAATTAGCTAGATAAATGGTAATGGTAGGTAGATAGTAGGTAGGCGAGTAGTTAAGTTAAATTACGATATATACTGATATAATTACAAATTACAAATATGGTAGCTCGTTATTTTAAAAAATTATTTCCAAGTTAAAAATGTCAAAAAATGCATTTAAAATTAATATCAGTTGTAGAATTTAAGGCCTAAAAATTTTATCAAAATATTTTTCCAAAAAAATATAATAAGTTTTAAATCTTATAGTTATCGTAACTCGTGGTTTTTTAATTCTAGAGGATTTAACCCTCCGGTTATGGGTATACACGGTATAAGTATAGGTATGCTATAACTATGTAATATAAAGTAAATAGTAAAATACAAAGATAAGTAGGGATCTAGCATTATACTTTCTTTGTGTCAAACCAGTAGTAGTATTTATAGTACCATTTATTAAGTATGTGCCTGAAGTCTGAAGATCAAGAGAAATTCAATTTCGATATAAATTCTCTAGAAGTTATGTAAAGCTCTAGAAGTACCCTACAGAAGCTACTTATATTTACCAGAAAATCAAATTTAGATTTAGAATTTGACCCACACACTGAAATGAGCAAAACAATTTCCGAGATAAACCCAACAGTTTATTTTACAAGTTGTTGTAGTTATAAGTATGGTATAGTACGTAAGTAGTATGAGTATGTGTATTTAAGTATGTATGCTGAATGCTGTGTACTACAGAATACAACAGTTTTGTAGTATTTTATACTTTTATAAAATATATCCTTTAGAATATCTTGAATCAAAGTCAAAGTCAAGTAATCCAAGTTAATTCGTCTAGAATATCAGTATTTCTTTAAAATTCTTTGAAAATTAAAAATACCTCAACTGTTATAAACCCAAAAGGGTCAAGTTAGATCTGAAAATATTGTATACGCATTATACAGATACTTATTATATGACAAAATACCGGCAACCATTTAACCTTTGTCGAATGCTTTCAATCTTTGACTTTGAGTCATTTGTCAACCCACGTCTATAATACCTACAGAATACAGATAGCTCTAGATTATATCTATGTAGGACATGTAGGTATATCTATAACGTGAAATTGAGACCAATTCGCCGTTAAGGATTCCTCACAGGAACGTTTTTTTAGAAATTATGCGGGCGCAGTGAATAAACTTTTTGATATTTTGACAAAATTTATTTTTAGCAAATTGACCGATTCTACTACTGCACTGCACTGTATAATATAAGTAGGCATAGCTAACAATAAGAACAAAGTATATATATATAATACTACTTGTATAATAAGAGCACGTCAGCGTATTGTGTCTGCAGCATTACAAGTTTAGACTTTAGATGAAGATTTTTGTTGACAAAAAAGTAAATTAAATGATGGTTCTTCACATAATCCTACATTCAATCCACCCACAGATCTCTAAATCTAAATACAAACCCATAAGTAGATATAAATATATACCGAAAGTATGTACCTACCTATCAGTATCAGTACATAACGAAACGAGTTGAATGCAGAACTATCGTACTTAGGTAGAGTACTTATACTTATCTAATATGCTATGTACTATGTAGGTGCTTGAATGTCAAGTCTAGTCAAGAATCTAAAATTTTATAATTTAAAGTACCTACATATATGTACTTACATTACAACTACACACATACTTATGCATCTCTGAACATAATATATAGTAATAATACTATACTAGTTCGAGTAGGGTACTATAAATAATATCCGTAACTATACGAGTACAATTTAAACTAAATCAATGCTGCTGCTACAATCAAACTTATCTATTATTCAGGATCTGTACGATACAATTATGTAGATACTTATATACAAGTACAAGTTATTTTTACTATGTGTGTGTACCTAGATACAGAGTACTTGTAATTTCTAGATAAAATTCCTCGTGTATTTTCAAGTAATATTTATGTGCATGAAGTCTCGACATGATAATTTTATGTCTAAAATTTAGAGTTCATCAATTCTCAGTTCTCAGAAATTCGCTTTATCTGTTATTTAAAGTTATGTAAATCCAATATGAAAAGATTTACAATTTATATACCTATATTGAAGTATGAAAGTATTAGTGATTTTAATTTGAAGTATCTATGATAGTGTATGTGCAAATATTAATTATGTAATTTTGTCTGGTCCTGGTCTCAATCTCAATTTTCGAGATTATATTTCGAGTACCTTGCCTAATAGTAAGTATAAGACAAATGTTTAAAACTGTAAGTTATATACTTGTACTTGGTACTTATTACAATTTTCAATTTGATTTGATGCATGTTATTTCTCAAAGCAATATAATAATCGTTAATGCAAAAGCATTCGACAAGAACGGATAATATTGTTTATTTTAGAAGATTCAAATTCGTATATATTCTGTAGATACATATTTGAAATATAATACATATTACACAAATATAATCAAAATATCTCTCGTTTTATAATACATATAAAGTTTACTTTGGCGTTTTAAACTGCATTGTCGTGTACTGATAGTACTAGTACACTCATTCCATGGCTTTATTTTCAACTTGAAACTAATCTTTAATAAAAAGATAGGTGCCTATATTTATTTTGAGTCCAAAAGATCATCTACGAGTATAAACATTTCAATGTACTTAATATAGAAGTTTATATTTAGTTTCTCACAAATTATCTTTCAAAGATCGACCCAGAAGTCTTTCAAAACTTTTATGAAAGTTGGCTTTAGATTAACAGAACTTTCTCTTCAAATCCTTATATATACACTAAGAGCGTGCAAGAAATGTTAGATTCCTTTCTTTCTCTCTACTTATCAGTTTTCAAATCTTAGGTTCGTATGAAAAAATGAGCCTAAAGAGGAAAAATTTACTAATAAGAGTGAAAGTGACCTAACTGGTAGACTTCTAGGTCACCTAGAGTGACAATTGACAATGGATTTCATGATATTCAGGGCAAATTCAATAGCATAAAATGGGTTAACCGTCATTTTTGAAGAAAAATGGTTCAAGAAATGACTAAAAGAGACATTTTTCATATCTGCTTAAATATTTTCCATTTAGGTTTATGAGTGTTTCCATTTTTATATAATGCAATGTGATAAACATTTTAGATTTTATTTAAATTGTGATAGATCTCTTAAATTAATTCATTTCATGGTTAGTATGAATAACCAACTCTCTTGCGAATTGGCTGTCCGCACTAATTTTCAAATTAAGTAATACCTAATGCTGCACTTTCACTTGAGTGAAAGTTTGGATTTGGATCAAGAATTGATTTCCCACATAACCCAAAGTAATTATTCCAATTGCTGTTTTTGTATTAGAGAACATATTATATAGGTAAGTATTAAATATATGTATAAATATCTGACTACTAGTAGTATTTAGTACCCTACTACAATAGTAGGTCGGTACTATTGGTTGGTACATACGAGTACAAGAAAAGATATACCTCTTTACCTTGCAAGGAAACCGGCCTTGTTCAATTGTAGACACTGAACCTTGATATTGATAAGGGATAGTGATAAAGTGATTAACAAAGTAGAGCAAAAGGTGCATAGAATAAAAAATCCAAAAATCGAAAACTTTTTGTCAATTTTGCAGGGTTCTCGGATTCTATAAATGCCATTTATATGCTTTTGGGAACATTTTTGGGTTTTCTTTTAATAGGTTACCTACATTCTTAAGGAATCTTATCAGCAAAGATAAAGGTTACCAGTTACAAGGTTTGCTTCTAATACCTTAAAAATATGCCTACTACTTTTAAAGATTAAAATACTTTCAGTTCCATTATAACTACCTAGGTATATGGTCTGTATAGCGGATTTGAAAAAATGTATAATCGTATAAGAAAATCATTCATAAGCATAAGATGGCAATTTTCAACATTTTTTTAGCCTTACACCGGTAGTGTTTCTTTACTTGTTTGAACTTTGACTACTAGTAAAAAGTTGAAAAAAAAATTGTTTAATCAAATTAAAATGACTATTGTATTTGATTAAAAAGTGGATTTATCTCGTACATATAAAAACTTTGAGCTATAAAAATTTCATCACTATAATCTACTCATATATAATACTTTCTTTCATAAGTAACTTTTGCTATAAAATTCTTCCAGTTGGAAAAATCAAATTTTAGTTCTCGAGTGAGAGAAAACGAATGAAAGAAATCTCAAAGTATTTATTTCAATTGTACTTGAAAAGTTTTTCATTAAACTTTTTTAACTTTAGATTAGAATAGGAAGGATGAGGGTCCTTTAAAACTTTAAAAAATAGAAAATTCCGGAACTAATTTCTTTATTGGTTTATTGAGTTGTATGCAGGATGTGTACTTTATCAAGATAAATTAAGTACTATATCACAAAACTCTAATCTGATATCTAGTTAAGTAAATAAAAAAAATAAGTAGCAAAACAAATAAAATAATGAAAAACAAAATCAACAAATTTTTTTATTTAAAAACAAAAGTATACACAAATGAACAAAAACAAATTAAAAAAAGCCACATTTTTAACTCTGTAGATTAGTATTAATCTGCATCTATATACTTTTTAATTAAGTAGATATTTAAATATAAAGCTACACAGGTACAAAAATTTGTTCTAGAAACAGATTTGAAACAGTGAATAATATTCTGTACGTATATTATATGTGTGAGTTTTTTTGTTTTTTGTTTGTTTTTAAGGATGAGATGAGGGTGTATTGAAATACCTACTTTATTTAAAGAGATGTCTCCAAATTCAAATTGTTCATTTTTAATTTAGTTTTTTGATTATTGTGATTGTGGACTGTATTTGACTCCTCCATTGATTTGGGATTGCATGTGTAAAAGGCCTATAAAAATGGCAATTAAAAGAGAATATAATTTTGAAAAATTATTTTCAAATATATTATTTAGAAATAGAGAATAAGAAAATGGGCACTCTGTGTTTTTTAACAGGTTTTGCTTGCAGTAAAAAGAGAAATGAAAAAATGTATGCATTCTTAAAGTAAAGTCTTAAAATAAATAGCTTAAAATATTGATAAAATAAATTTAAGTAATTAGACATCACCTTCACATTTAAGAGCATGCATTTAAGATTAAGTACCTGGAATGCTAATCTAAATCGCCGGTCAAGATGATAGATTATCGGGTTAATACAGGTTGAGAGGTAATACAGTACCTGGAAATAAAAATCAAAAGAATGAAACGATCAATGGAAGTCTTATTTTATGCATATCAAGTGCAAATTATATTATCGAATTCAATAAAACTTATATATTAGTATAGTACTTACCTATATAATAAGTAATTATAATTAATGTAAATCTACAATTTTTAAGGTTATATTTAGAGAACTTACCCCTGAAACATAGGTGAGAATATGATTAGCTTTTCTCATAATTTCACTAGATTCTAACAGTCTTGATCCCCTGATTGCGATTAGTCTTTGCCTATACATAAAATAGATACAATAAAATATCAATTAGGGCTAATTTCTTAACATTTAATAGATTTTGAGGTTCTCGTTTTGCAGGTTTCTCAATTTTCAAAATTAAGGTTTGAAAGGAAGAGATACTGCTAGTATAATGATCTACGGCTACCTATAGATTTTGATACTATCATTTTAAGCAATTAGTTTTAGAATTCTTGATTTTGAAAATATACGAAATAAACCTCAAAATCTATTGGTATGGTAAGGAGTTAGCCTAGTTTTTTAGATTCAACAGTTATTTAGTGTTAATTAGGTTAGATATATTTAATTACGCGTGAAATGGAGCCCATGTTATGAAGAAAGCGACCACCACCACAACTGCAAATAGACAAAACAAATTAATTAAATTTTCTCTTATTTTACCATATTACTTAATAAATAGGGGAGGCTAAAAGCTCAATAAAATGTAATGATCAATAGTTATTAGTCTCATTAGTTTACCCATAATAGTAATAGTGTAATCAAAACCATTACATACAACATTGGTCGACTTCGGTAAAATCTTACCGGATATAAAACTGACCATAACATCTCAAACATTACATTATTCGAATTCTCGATCGATTTTTTTCTTATCTTATTCTCCCTTTCTACAGATATTTTACTATATATAGACCGTCATTTGGAAGGATTTTGTTCAAATGGCTTGAATGACATGACAGAACATGATATTAATACATCAAAAAAGTACTATAATATCAATAGTAAGTTACCTACCTATCTACCTAACAGTTATAGCAATAGTAATGGTAATAACGATAATATTTATAGTACAGATAGTTTTGTCAGATATAAATGGACAAAAAAACTCTAAAATATTTCATTCAAAATTGTGAGAATCTTTTATACAAAATTCAGAGTCATTCTAAAAAGCCATTCTTACAATAGAGTAAAGATATAATATAGTATAGTATAAGATAGTGTATAAGTAGGGGTGAGACACAAATTGTAACTCACTATTTTTAGAGGATATGCCAAAATTTTGATTTTTCAAAATTTTAAGAATTTTTTGAGTCCGAATTCTAATAAAACATTTTAGATGTGCATACTACACCAATTTGAAAATTTAAAGCAAAATTAGCCTTTTTGAGCTGATGATTTCAACTACCTATGTTTTTAGTTGAATATAGCAACACTTTTTCCAATGAATTTTTATCAAAATTTCTCAATAGGTATCTCAAGTTGATGCAAATTATATTCAAAAGTTTTTAATATTTTTACTTATTGATAATATTAATGACTATTACTATAAATGGCAGTATAATCTTTTACTTTTTGTATGAGTTGAAACTTGCAATCCTGCTCCCTTATACTCTTACTATACATATTAATCAAATATACAAGTAGTAGGGAACTACATAGTAGGTAGGTTATTTTATATTTCGTACATACATTTACGTGGGTTGAATATCATTGAGACCTTGAGCATAAGGGCATTTTATTGTAGTACCCAACCAATGACCAAAGGAAATATAAACATTTCAAAGAAAGTCTAGGTCTAGGTACTCGTACATGAAAGATTTCATATTTTTTAAACATTCTTGTACATGAATGATAGTATCTACATAAATATAGGTAGGTTATGTATTATTTATGTGAGAGAAAGTTGAAATCTACGATAAAATATTGCTCTCTCAAAATTGTACTTTTATTTCATGTAGACAATAAAAGACCGTAAAAGAATAAATGCAAATGTAAATGAAATCGCATGCCAAATCCTATGCATTCTCTATGCATAAATATTTTCTATTCATAATGCTTATGCATCTGAAAATATTTGAAAATGTGATGAAATGTAAAGAAATGCAATATGATGGATTCTTTTTAATAATCTCTTTATATTGTTTTCTGAATACAATAAAAATATGTCATTTTATACACATCAAATCCTTGTAATAAAACAATATATCTACAAGGGATATACTACCTACTATTCTGTATAGATATAATAATGTGGTTCTGTTCTGATACAAAGAGCATAAATCTCATTTCTAAGCCACCCTTAACTAGATAAATCCAATATGTTCACCGACAAAATATTTTACATTCTGTCTTACGTAAATTATTCAAGATTTGCATATTAATTTTATAGGAATTGAAGCGATTTATGATAATATAATATATTTGATAATATTATATGATACGAGTACCATGCGAGATGAATTTAGAGTCGAAATTTCAAATTCTTACCCATTAAATTTACATTCTGCAAGTATTTTGTTATATCGTATTATAAATATACTGCAGTAAGGTACAGTGATTTCTCCATATAGGGATACCCTTTAAGGTATCAATCTTTATGGCATCGTAATGACTGATCCAAAACAAATACCGTAAGGTCCAAATTAAAAATGCCAAGATATTGGCTCAAAATATAAATTTTAGATTTTATTTAACACTTTTCTTAATATTTTTCAGCCCTTAAAATATAGAAAAATTAATTTAGAAACTTATATGCCCTAAACTAAATGTATTAGAAAATTTTTTGGATCCTAAACCTAAGTCTAATCGTATAAGTCCTAAGCTCTTTTACTGAGGCCGGCCCTTTAATTTTTGGTCAAGTTTAAACTGCCGCCATTTGACAGTAACTACGAATTAAAGCTCCTT
>JAQIXA010002379.1:0-18238 GCA_034699045.1 Nanhermannia cf. coronata Gr-Ori-00579 | reverse complement strand
ACAAAAAATGCTCCAACATTTGCTGAGCTAGCTTCTAAAAATACTACCTCTGATTTCAAATTCGGAATTGATTTCAGCAAAGGATTTCCAAATTCAGGAGCATCTGTATTCGGTAATAATTTAGGGGCTGGATCATCAGTTTTTGGTAATACTTCTGTAACTGAAAAGGATGATGATGAAGCAGATGGTGACGGCGATGGAAAAAACGAAGAATACGAACCTGATGTTACATTCAAGCCAATCTATCCTCTACCACCTCTTATCGACGTTAAAAAAGGAGATGAAAATGAAAATGTTGTGTTCGAACATCGAGCTAAACTTCTTCGATTTGATTCGGATGTTAAAGAATGGAAAGAAAGAGGTGTTGGGAATATCAAGATCCTGCAACATAAAGAGAATAAAAATAAAGTTAGGATCATCATGTGGAGAGAACAAGTACTCAAGTTAGCATGTAATCATTACATTACGTCAGAAATGGAACCAGATCATTTCAAGGAAAATAAGAAGACTCTAATGTGGACAGCTTATGATTATTCTGACGATGAGCCAGATAATGAAATTTTTGTTGCTCGATTTGGAACCGATGAAAAGGTAAATTAATAGCAATTATTACAATAGACTTTAAATTTTTATTTTAAAAGTAGTTTTATACGATTATTTTAAATCTTTTTTTTTTTATTTTTCAGTGTCTCGAGTTTAAAAATCATTTTCTACGATTAATTAAAGAAATTAAGGAAATTAATGGAGGATGTGGTGATAATGTTTCTGTTTCTGCTGCTGAATCGTCGTCTGCTGAATCAGAGATTGAAATTATATTTGAAAAGAAATTGCCCGATGATCTCATAAGTAAGGCAGTATCTTTAAATCTTCCCAAAAACTTTTTTTCATTTGAGCAAGAGAATTTCCCTGGCTGCGCTGGTTGTCGCGGTTGTGACCCTGATGCCTTTGTTTTTCCAATAATAGAGAATGGCGGTAATTAACTAAGGATAAGTTTAATTTAATAAGTTAAAACTAATTTAAATAACTACTAGTACTTCGACAGAAGATTATAACGCGTTAAATACTGGTAAATTAATTAACTTTAACTTTAGTCTGATATGATAATGTCTTTAATTATAAATAACCATAATTGAATTTTTAGATTGTCGATTTCATTTTTATTTAAATTATTGATATTTTTTTTCTCGTCAAAAATGTGTTTAATTTATACCTAATTTTTAATATTTAATTTATTTTCTTGCTTGTGCGACATTTTTATTTCTTTTCCAGAAAAATTGTAGATGATATTAAATATAGAAGAGTATAGATTAATAATAATTAGTAAAATAATCAATTAAAATGTTAATTATAATTGTATTTTTTTGTGAATTTGAAAATATTTTCGGAAATTATTTGCACAATAATAAATATTTAATTAATTGTATTGTAAATGTAAATGCTCTTATTATTAAACTTTTAGATTTGGTCATTGCGTTTTATTTTTGTAGGTACTGTACGTTATTATTATAAGTTTTATTTTATTAGTCAAAATAATTTTTAAAGCTCTTTAAATTTTCTAAATACATACACATTATTCAAATTATAAAAAGTTAAGGTTGACTTTAATTATCGAAAAAATTAGAGTCTAAAAATGCTAACAAAATGCATTTTTAATTTTCAGGCTACTGACTAACTGACTACGATAGTAGATATTCTAATTTACTAAAAATTAAATATCACTTTTGGACTTTTTTTTACAGTAACATGATTATATTGATACAGATGCAATTTATAGGAATGAAAAGGTACAAAATGTAATTTTTATGATTAAAATCAAGAGTATAAATCATAGTCATAAATGCTTAGTTAACAATTTTCGTTGATAAAATGCTATTATTAAAGTTTCAAATTCAAATATAAATTAGCAGAAAAAGTCATTTTAGGTTATTCAAACAAAATATTAGGTACCTATCTTTATTTATAATATAAATAAAGATAGGTAATGTAGACATTAAAGATAGGTAATGTAGACCTACATATTATGTAGGTCTACATTTTCAATTTATGTAACCTAGATCATTTTTAAATACTTTTAGGACATGTAGGTCTGACCTGTGGAAATATAATTTGGCAATAACGAGTATAAATATAAATAATTTTAATTACTTTCATTTTTAGGCAGATTTACTTACTAACATATAATATATCTACCTAATATTATATTAATTCAAATTCAAACAAAGTGCGAGATATTTTTGCGAGTTTAACAATAATAAATACAAAAGTAGAAGATAAATATTCTGTATATTTATAATAAAAGCAATAATGATAGAATATTAAATTAATAGTATGTAGGTAAATACATAGTAAATATAGTAGGTACTTTTTATATATTGAAAATTGATTTTGCTTATTTAGTTTTAGATATTTTAGACTAGTTGTGTTATGATAAACCTAGAGTCGAATATACTGATTAATGTTTTATCGATAGTTTTTTAGGTAAATATAAACATTTAAGCTAATACTAATAATGTAAATAATGCTAAGCTGATTAGAAAGAAATGCTTTTCTAGATAATATAAATGCTTTTAGAGTAAAAAAAATTGATAAGGTGCATAATATTACGAGTAGTCAAGTATCGTAGTTTCGAAATTTTCGATAAGAACTTGAAGTTTTCATTTGATAATAGTTAAAATGGAATGAGTTAATTTTCGGATTTGACAAGCAAACCATTGAGGAAAAGAGCATAGTTCTACCATTGTCACCTAAAAAATATTAATAATAAAATATCACATATAGGTACTTGATTATTTAAATAACCATGTACAAATAGAAAGTCATTTTTACAGTTTATGAAATCAGTAAGTATTACCTGGCAAAAATGTTGCATATATTCGTGAAGTCCCCAAGGGCCATGACCTCCATTCAGATAAAGCACATGAGTAAAACCTGAAAAGGTAAAAAAAATAGAAAATTGCTGTCTATTATTTTTTTAATTTAAAAAAAGTACCATCTCTTGATCTCCCCCCAATTGAATAGTAATATGGAAGGAATTTATGGACTCTAAATTAAAAAGAGAAAGAAATCATTATTTAGATGGAGAATTAATTAATTATAGTTCTTACAAAAAAGAAATATTATGTAATGTATCGTACTTGAAATGATGCCTTTCATAAAAATGAAGTGCTGGTTGATTGGAAGTTAAAACGTGAAGGAAAACAGCTTTACACTGAAGTGTGGAGAGATGATTTAAAAGGCTTGAGAGTAATAAAGAGGCAATTCCTTGACGCCTAGAAAAAAATGTCAGAATTAGATTAATTATAAATATTAGGTTAGAAAAGGAGTATATTCTAGTAAAATTACCTATTTGATTCAACAACACCCAAAGATAGAATATATGCAGCAGTAAATTTTAACTGTGAATCGCAAAGTATGTCCTTATCCTCCCTATTCAAATCCTTTCCTTGTTTTAATTCTGCAACGATAAGACCTACAAAAAAGGGATCATTTTAGTACAAATGAATAGAATTTAGAATTATTAATATTTTATATTCTTTTTACCTATTATTCTACCGTCAATAATAGCGGCTAAAGAAAACAAATTAGGATCTGAAGTAATAGCCTCAAACCATTTAGCTGGATATTCGACAGGAAACCATTCCTCACACAATTTCTTCACAATATCATAATCTCCAGGATTAAGAAATCTTAATTGAACTTTTTGTTGATTTTTAAGAAAATATGGTTGAAATATCCCATCCCTTCTATTACAATTACAATGTCTAGTTGATTCATTATACAGAGAACTTTTGGCAAAATGAGAACAATCGTCGTCGTCAAAATTAATATTATGATTATGATTAGAAATACCAGCACCACCATTACAAGAATTATCTTCTGTAATACTGTTGTTACTGTATTGATTTGATACAAATCCATTATCAGGGTAATGATGATGAGATTTAATATCAATAAAACTATGTTGCTGATGCTGGCGATAATTTCCTCCTCCTGCTGCTGGAGGATATAGCAATGGAGTTGAATCACATTCAATTTCTTCATATAATGGAGCCGTAGAATAGTCTGATGATGCTGACGATGAGGAATGTATTGAAGTATTATTCTGATTTTGGTGCTGGACATTTAGGTAAGAATTATTTGATGAGCCTGAAGAAGAAGAAATGGATATACTTCCAAGGGAAGAACTTTTCGATAATAATCCAGTGGTTTGGTCATCAATTCCATCATCATTATGATTATGATGTCCAGAATAGTAGGTAGACGGTGATGTAGAATAGTATGGATAGGTTGACATTTTAAATGACTTGAATGGCACACTCACACACACAGTAAGAAAATAAAAATCACATAAATATTCGATTACTCAAATTTCAAATTCTTCTAGTTCAAGTCTCAAGGGGTCCAACAGGTCTAATCCTAAGTCCTTAGTCTGTCCAAGTAGTATCAGTGCCAAATCCAACACTTTACAAATTCAGAAGACCATGACATCAGACATCAGCATCAGCCTAGAATTGTAATCTAAATCAAATAGAAAAGATAAAATATTAAAAATTTATGACTCATAAAAACATACCTACTTATTTGTAAAAAGATAAAACTAACACCAACAACAAATTTCATCTATATATAATTCAGTTCTACTCTGAAGAACCTGATTTCGGCCTCACAGTCAAAGGCCAAAGGTTAACTATATGTACAAATGACAAAACTGGATTTTTCAAAGCTGAATATAAAAAAAGACTGACCTTTACCATTTATTTGCTCTATTAAATACCTATACTTAAGATTAAAGTCTCACCTGTACACTTAAAGCATATTTTTATATCCTTACCTTAATTTCGTTGTCCAAATGTGTCATCAATCTTGTCCTAGTCCTAACTTTTAAATTTCAATTAAAATTAAAATAACGCAGTGCACCAAAATTGTCCAAATTCGGACCTTCGGATGGATATCCAGCAGATTTTTACGACTATCTCCAAAAATATGAAAGTTGACTACTGAACACCATTACCATTAAAATACACTCAAAATTGACCTTTCATTTTAAGGTCAATAATTAGTAATAGTAATTAGGTAACAATTAACAAAACAATTAAAAAACTTGTCACATTTCAAAATTCTATTCTATTTCTATTCTAAAAATAATTTTTAATTTCGCACTTGGCAAAGTATAGGAACAAACGTTATTCCACTTTTCAGAAAAGCTTTTTTTAATTGAATTTCTATCAGTAGATACAGCAAAATTTCGATATAAAGTAAAAATTTTTTTTAAAAAACTTTTTGATGTAATTTAAACCACAATTCGTAATTAACTAAACTTCCCTTATTTCAATAATGACAATTATGTACAAATTGCCAGTTTTTTGCTTGTATTCCGTATTAGTCAATTTTTTCCAGACTAGTTTTTGATCTGAGTTTTGGTAATTTTGATCTCGAAAAAGTCCAAAAATGTCAATTTTTTACCTCGTTATATTGTCGATTCTTTACTAATTTCACCAACATACAAATTAAGCCAAATAACTTTTAAGTAGCTAGTCGATTTTAAAGATATATGGTAGGCTATTTGTGACATTTTTTTAATCACTAAATTTTTAAAAATATAGCAGGTTCTCCTTAAAAATTAGACTTTTATTATCTTTAGACTTGGACGTTCAGAATTTCAGAGCCATTAAAAACTTTTTAAAAGAACAAACCTTGTACCCTATGCTGTCCAAAATTCGTCAAAATGTTTGGTTAGAATTTTTTTAGATGAGTTTTTAAGGCTAGACTTGAAGAAAACAAAATTGAAATTGAAATTAACTCGAGCTTAACCGAAACTGAAATATTAGTTAATTTTATTCAAAGTTTTTTTTGTAACTTCCTATTTACTATTCTCCATTTCTATTCTAAAACCATGTCTCATATGTAGTTAGTAATGTACCTATACTTAATATTTTGTATTATATTTAGGGTACAAATTCCTTACTTATGTGATGTATTCTTTGCCAAAAATATATCTTTCTTGTAAGAACAAAAATACCCTACTTTATCTAATGGACTTGTTAAATGCGTACAAAAAAACTCGGATAGTAAATTGGTATACTGAATGTATTATACACGAGTATAATGAAAAATATCTCAAAATAATTTAACTTGGTAATTGCTTTTCCATTTAGCTCGTGGTATCTTTTCAAGTTATGAACATTTCGGTGAGTTAAAAGTATACACATAATATGGTTTATTTACAAATTGAGGCTGAAATTTGCTGTTTTTTAATGGGTTTTTGATAAAACAGCTCTCAAAAATCGGGATTTTATTACTTAATTTAATGTTTTTAACTTGTAAAAATTGAAATTGAGCCTGCTGAAAATGGGGTTTTCAGTTCACTTTGCTGGAAAAGTATGTAAATTTCGAGCTTTTGAGGATTATTAGGCCAAGATATATTCTCGGTTTTATATAAAAAAAACTCTACTTTGTATTCAAGTATTGTCCCTGTGTTTTGTCTCGATCTTATCTAGACATGGCATTTGGAGTTGGAGGCTTTTGGACAAAAAAATGGGATTTAAAGATAGATCGCAGAATGACAATGACTTCTTTATATCTATCCTCATCATATCATCAGGTTACAAAATATTTCCTAGTTAATTTTTTGCCTTATACTACTAGATATTCGGTAGTATTATACATATACATGGGTATTTGTTTCGAATTTTGGCTTGACATTTCGTTCCTGGGATTCGTTCATGAAAACTGAAACTTTGAACTGAACCGAAAGTTTTTTACAAAGTTGCTTGTAGATACTTGTACTTAATGATTATAATGAAATGAACTAATAATAAATTAACTCTTGATGGGGATTTGTTTGCAATTCTAAATATACCACCTATCTACTACTTAAGGTTTTTTTTTTAAATTTTTGTAATAGTCTTAGGAGGGGAGTGTCCCAAGTCGCAAACGATCGATTTGAATGCAGATAGGTATTAGTATATTAGGTATATAAAAATATTCATTGAATACCCTTTAAATGTTTGCCACTCAAGTTTGTACACCTTTCTGCACTTATATTTAGAGTTAGTTACATATTTTGACCTGTAAAAGTATGTCAGAGAACAAAATTTTTGCCCTATTTATAATATTAAAGGTCATACCTTGAAAATTATAATAGCTGGTCCAAAAATATTTCGGCATAAAATTTTTCAAAAGTTGCAAAAAAAATAGTTTTTTTATACTTTACATGTAGTAAAAATCGCAACTTTGGGTATATTTTGCAGGTCAAAGGTCAAATTTTCAACAAGGTACGTTTCTTGGTGCCTTTTTATATTTGTAAACCTATGCGATTCCTAACCTTATGATTTAAAAAAAAAATAACTTTTTGATTTATCTTTTGGGACACTTCCTCTGTCAAAATCTTATTTTTAGCATCATACTCGTATATTACTTATCTTATGTTTGTATTTGTTGTCTGTTTTTTATTAGCATTATAGAATGTTTTTACAAGTATTTGTTTTAACATGGGAAAGTTTATTTTTATACGGATATTTAACTTGTAAATGATTGCATGATGTGTATGATTCTTTGATTTAGCAAAATAAAGTCAATTTATTTAATCCGAGTCAAGTGTTAAGTAATTTTAAGGTAAAGATGAGTTCGAGCATTAATTATTAGGTACCTTGCAATAATTCATAAGTATTTTCGAAAAAATATATTTTTAAAGCTGTTTTTTAATGTTCATTTGAGCTTGCCAAAATCCTCATTTCATTCACAAGATCTTGAGGTATCTCACTTTCATCCAGGATCAATTTCAGCTTATTACTTTTGAAAAAAAAAATTATTTAGACGTTATAAAGGAGAACACTAAAATATAGTAAGAATACCTTGAGCAAGATCCTTGAACAATTTGAAATTTTTTAAGAAATCCATCAGCTCTCGAAACTTTAGCAAATTTTAAAAATCTTTTCGAAAAGATAAAACTCTCCATCAAGTACATTTGCTCGATTGTAGTGGAAATCTGCCTCATTTCTTCTTCTTCTTGGATTTGCTATAAATGACAAAATTTTTTAAAAATTTCAAAAATTATTACAGTATTCAATTTACCTTTGTATCTGAGACAATAAATCCGATCAAAATTCGAAACAAAAGGATTGTCATCACAATGTAGAAAAAAGTGAACATGAGGAATCCAGTCACAGGATAATGATCATCGATACTTTTCTGGTATTTTGCATAATCGATTTTGCCACTTATCATCTAAAAACCAAATAAAATCCAAAATTTACTTTTCTGATACCAAAATTTTCAAAATTTTTGCAAATTCTTACCATAAATACAGTCATTAATGCATTTCGAAATGATTCCAGAGGTGGATTTAACTGAAAAATAAAATTTCAAATGTACAGATAGATACATCAAGATCTATAGAAAAAATTCAAAAATTTTCTCAAAATTTCGAAATTTCTTCTGACTTACATCCGGAAAAAGCATATGTAATGAGATGGCCATCACAAGCATCACAAAAAGCAATAATGGTATCGTTTCCAAAAGTCTTTTCAGGACCTTTAAAAATCAAACAATTAGTTAATTATTAATTTAAACATCTTGAAAAGCTTACTTTGATCAAAACTTTAACATAAATTCCCCAATATGCTAATTTGTTCAAAATATCGATGAATACAAACGATGCAAATAAAACTGCGACCTTTAAACAGAATGATTAAATAGACATTTTTGAAGTTTTTTAATAGGTAATTAAAGACCTTACAGAAGCAATTTGAAATTGAATAATAAAGATGGATTCAATGACAATCACAGTGCAGACGATCGAAGTCATAAAAATGAGCTGCATTATATTCTCCAGTTTAATATAAGCCCAGCCAAGGGACTTGAATTGGTACAATTCTTTGCCAAGAAAAAAAGTTGATAGAAAAATTATCAAAAGTGATCTCCAGTACATGTTATTGGAACGAATACACTGTGTAATAGCATTGTAGGCTTTATCAGCAACTAAAATTTAAAAATTATGGAAATTTAAAAATATTTGAGGTTTATTACTCTTAGGTAGTGTATATTACTAGTTACTGGAGATCCTTCTTCGAGCAAAAAGTGACTATTTTCAAATGGATAATCCGCACAGGACAGATTGGTTTCCTTCAGTCCATTAGTCTGACAACAACTGATCAAAAATTCATTAATTTAAAAATATTTGCCAATTTTTTTTGCAAAATTACCTGTAATATACATCGATTATGAGCCAAGAGTGCATGGCAAGCCAAATAAACTAGAAAAAATTATAAATCTGAATTTGACTTCAAAAATTAATATGAGAACAGACGCACAAGGTCAAGGTGCAATGATGCGTCATTTCAAGTCAAAATTTGCCATTTAGGTATTTAGCAATTATTAGAAAAATTATTTTGAATTTGTCAAGATTTTAAAATTATTTTTGGAGATTTTAAGTACAGATACTTACTTAAAATCTCCAAAAAGATCAAATTTGTCAAGTCAAGATCATGTCAAGTTTTAGGTCAGATTTCTATCAAAATTTGTATCCAATTCAAATGAGAGTTCTTACATGAAATAGTAGTGATATATGAAAAAATATCCTCATTTTGGCCCACTTTTTCTTCACAAAATACTGAACCAAGGGATGATAAAGTATTGGTTTTTGTGCTAGGATACTTTTATGATTAACACATTGTAAAAGTCCCATCTCTCTAAAATGCTCATCATCTTCTACAGATGCTTTTGAAATTTTTGATGAATCATTTTTATGACTTTTATGAACTTTTTCTTTAATTTTAGAGAAATTATCTTGGAATGTTTGTAATGATAATTCATTTTTGTCATCAGAAAAGTCGAAGATTGAATCAGAATCTGCTATTTCATCATAATATTTTCCAACAATAGCCCTAAAAATTTAGACAATTAGTTAAATTTAGACAATTAGTTCCAAAAGAAATCCAAAATTGCAAAATTTTGAGGTAAATCTTACGTGAAATCGAGACAATATTTTCTTTCATAAATTGAGTATTGTAATTCTTCTGATTTGATAAATGAGACAGACTTATTCAGTAGGGTTAAAACTGCTGATGGAGTATTTACATAGATTTGTGGCAAGGTTTCCTCACCAGAATTTGTTCTAAAAGTGAAAAAATTATGTAGGGTACCCTACCTATAATTTCTTTATAATATTGAAATATGCTTACTTATTTTGAATATCAGCTCCTTTATTAATTAGTAGTTCAACTAATCTTGGATTTCCATTTTTAGCTGCTAAAGATAGACTGGTTTCACCCTCAAGATCTCGACAGTTGATTAAATTGAATAATTTTTGCTGACTAGTTGCATCACACAGGCTTACAGCATCTACTTCATCAAGTCCTGATGAATGAGATCCATCGGGCTTTTTCTGAAACTCATAGTACAGATTGTATATATCCTCTTCGAAAAATTCCAGAATGATTTGGGCACATTTTGCTCCGTTTTCGAGATTCTCTATAAAAATTCCAATAACAATTTTTTACATTCATATCATATCAGATTAATCCCAAATAAAGACGCCTTAAGGCGTCTTAAAAAATTCAATTTCCAAATATTCCAAAAATTTATATTTCATTGTTCAAAAAAATTCAAAAAGCTGACTAATTTCTTTAAAAATTTCAAAAATTTTGTCAAAACATTCATATAATTTGAACTTTGACCTAAAAATCTTTCGTGTCAAACCTCTTAAAAGACCAAAAAAATCCAATAAAAATGTTTAAAAGTCCCCAATTTCAGAATCTTTCAAAATTTTCAAGGTTTTTATAGACAGATTATTTTTATCCCGAAATCAATATTTCGTACGGATTCTGCTCTTTATTGATTCATTCTTGTCTTGTCATTGACCAATTTTGAGAAATTCCCAAATTATCGCTAAATTTTTGATATAGGTACCAAAAGCAAGTTATCAATTGCAAATAAACTGAAGTATTCCATCCATTATATCGGATATTTACAAGACTACAGAGTATCTGATCTTATAATATTTTAGAATTTTTTCAAAAATTACCTGCTAAAGAGCAATAATGTAGTGGTATTCTCCCCAAGAAATGATCCTTTTTAAAAAGTTGATCTTTTTTTGAAGAAAGGATCTTTAAAAGTAATAAATGCTTTCCAGTACGACAAAGGTAGTGAATCAGATATTGCTTCTTGAATTCCTCAACTGGTAATGGTTTCGGATTTGGATCCTCATTTTGAGGTTTATCATCACAATTTATTTGGGATTTCCTCTTACTTGTACTGGAACTAGTAGTATTTTGAATAATTGGTTCCATTTCAATTTCAATTTGTGATGGTGATGGAGGATTTCCGCTTACAATGCTTTCTTCAGGTAATACTTGAAATCTATTTCGAAAAATATTAAATATATTTTGAAAAGAATCCATTTTCTACTACTCGTAGTTGTAAGTAATAATTGGACAAGAGATTTATAATGATTAAAAACATTTTAATTTTAAAACTCACAAAAATATACACAAGAGTAATAATAGTTAGCGGAAATACCAGCACTCAAACTGGGACAAAAATTATTTTTATTATTGCTCTTTCAAGGTAGGTATCTATCTATCTGTACTTTGTATATTCACTCAAAATATTTTAAATATAGTGTAAATATTGACTTTTTGGAAAAAAATGTAAGTAGGTACCTAAAGGAATGAGATAGTAAAATAAAAGTTATATAACAATGATAAATCAACAAATAAAATGTCGGCCTATTTAACTAACTAATGATGGTAAGTACTAATTGTATAATATAGGTAGTAAATGTATATTTTTAATAGTTTTATATATCATGTTACTCGTTATTCCGATTATCATGAACTACTTATGTATAAATACTAAAGGAATTAGGCATTGAATATTGGAAACATGTTTGATCTATCAAAATTATGAATTGGCAAATAATAGCGGGTACATACCCAGAAATCTCATTATAAAGAACCACAATAAGCTTTTCCAAATGTAACAGTGCATAGTGCAGTGCTTTATTTGCTTTAAAAAGAGCTAATTTAATGCAAAAATTTTCCAGGAAAGGCAAGAAATGTCATCAAAGTAGGTACTACGAGGTCATGGTCAAAAGAAAAATAATACATAAGTATCGATATCAGTTGGCTTAAATAAGCAGAAAACTTTAATTTTGTTAAACTTTAGAGATTAAGAATTTCGAAAAAAGTAATTCGAGTCATTATCATTATAGAGAAGCTTCTTTATAAAATCATAATATTTAATATGTAGATAGTTGAACTTTTATATAGAGTTTGAGTAGCTCAGCGTTAAATGATGTAAAATGCCCATTAAAATGACTCGTATTAATTTTCAGCCTTTGAACATTAATTTCGATTGCGTATCTTTTCAAGATAAAAGTTTATAGCACTCTCGTCTCGATTTGCAAAATTGACTCTTTATCTCTAACGTATTTTTATTTAGGAAGGATATTTGAATTTTAACACTCCTCCTCCTCCAACTCTAATTTAAATACCTATAGGTATGCTTATACAGATAGATATCAGTAGATCTGTCTGTATACCCTAAGCATAATATTTTGATTTAGGTAAGGGTAAGATAGTAGTTTGGAATAAAAACTGTCTAATTCTAATTCTCTATAAAAAACCGTAAACCGTACCGTGATATTAGTAATGTAATTAATTAGGTATTTTAAAAGATTCTCAAAAGTTTAAAACTTACTTTGAATAAAATGTAAATGTAGCTCGAGTTTTAAATTTAAGATCCTAAAAAAATTATGGTTGTCCTCCAATAATAATTGATGAAATTACATTTGAAACAAAATAGAAGATAATAATTCAATGAAATTGTTAAAAACTGAAATCTTTGAAAAGTATATACCTAATCGTATATATGTAGTCAGTAGTACCTACATACTACATGCAAAATATTTAATTTTAGAACTCAAGATTATAGGAATTAGCAGATGTGAGCTTACCTCAGCCAAAAATCATATGGGTTTTTAAGGTATTTCACTTTGAAGGTCAAATAAAATTCAGCCTACACACTACTATACTATATAGTTAGATATAGCAACTCTACTCTATAATTAATATCCTACTTGATCTTAATCAAATCCTATATTTTTCTCATTTAAAAATCAAATCTGAATCTGACGATTCATTTACGTTACGATTAGGGAGCAAACCGAAATTTAATATTTAAAACTTTACTTTTCAAAATAAAATAAGTAGCAGAATTTCTACTCTTTATTTATAAAATACCAGTAAAAATCATGAAAAATATCCTTACATATTATGAGACAGTTGCTTGCATCAAAAGATAAATATTTTAGTAAAAAAATTCTTAATCCATATCTATACCTAGTAATTATTATTTCCTGATCCCTTTATTGGAGCTCTTTTGAATACTTTGAACAAAATCTCTCCTCTGAGTTTCGAGCAGTTCTTCCAGATGATCAATATGAATTTGAGATTTTTCCAATTGTTTTTGTAACACATTTATTGCCTCCTCCTTCCTCTCCAGGGCTTGCTTGACTCGAATACCAACTTTTTCAATTTCTGAACTATTCTCCAATCTTAATTTCTCTAGGTCATTTTGATGAGTTTCTTGGTCATATTTAATTTTTGACTTAAGTTCAATAATAGTTGATTTAAGATTCCTCGAATCCTCTTCTAGTAATTCCATTTGAGATGAAAATTCACGACGAATTAAAGCTGTCAAGTTTGCTCGTTCTTCCATCATTTTCATATTTGATTCGGATAATTCTGTGATTTGTTTTTCTTTCAAATTGAGACTAGTTTTGAAGGTAAAAATTTCCTCCTCTCTTGCTAATAATTCTGCTTTTAATCGACTAAATCTTTGCTTCAGTTCTTTTTCTGAAGATTCATAATCACTAATTTCACTTAAAAATTTATCTTGAACTTTCTTTAATTTGCAATCAAAATTCAACGAGTCTACTTCTCTCGTTTTCTCAAACTCATCTCGTAATTTCTTTTCAAGCTCTTTTAATTCAGTCTGTTTTTCGTTTGTAAGCTTCTCGGTTAAAATTGTTTCTTGATGCTGAATATTTTCTTCATATTTAATTGCATTTCCAGTAATGATCATTTCTTTTTCAGCTTTATAAACATCTTTTAAGCTCTTAATTTCATTCTCATGCTGCCTATTTAAATTCAAGATTTTCGAGTCATATTCATGTTTCAAATTCTCAACCTCAACTTCTCCCTTAATTTGAGCCTTTCTTACACCTTCATGTAAAGTCTCTTGAAATTTCTCATCTGCATCTTGAAATTTTTTTCTTTCCTCCTCAAAATCATTTAAAATCCTCCGCTTCAAAGCTTCATGTTCATCATCTCGTTGTCTCAATTCAAATTCTAATTTCTTTCCAAAATGTTCTCTTTCAAGTCTTGATAAGTCTTCTTTTTCCTTATCCATTTTTTCCCGATATTCAATAGATTGCATATTAAGCCTAAAAAATCATCAAAAAAGCAAAAAATCAGTTTACAAAATTTCAATATTCTTCAAGAAAATACATACTTTCTTTCCCATCGTTCTTCCGCTTCTTTCATTTCATCAGAATGATACGCTCTCATTTCAGCCATTTCTTTTTGGTGCCTCTGGATAATCCTTTGAACTTCTGGTTCCAAGCCTTTAACAGTCAGCTCCTAAAAATATAAAATAAGAATTAGGATTAGAAATTAGGTAGGTACCTATACCTATACAATCATTTTCATTCTTACTTTCATCTCTTGTTTCTTTTCGCCTAACCACTTTTGCTTTTTAACTTTTTCAGAATTTTCTTGCATTTTACGAATCCTCTTGATTTCTTCTAAATGCTTCTCTTGTATATTCTTAATTTGAGCTTGAAGCTTTTGTTCAGTATCTTGAGAAGCTTTTAAAATTTTCTCACATTTTTCTTGTAATGTTCTCTTTTCTGTAATTAATTGATCAACAAAGGCCTGATGTCTGGTTAAAGCCATCTCAAATTCTTCCTGCTGTAATTTAAGCCTTTTCTTTAAATCTCGTTCAGAATTTCTAAAAAAATTTAAAATGCATTAGGTATTGAAAATTAAATAATTCCTTATAGGTATAGGTACTTACTTTAAATTTCTCATATTGAGTTCTCTTTGATTAATTAAAGTTTCTTCAAGTAAACCAATATTTCGACCAGCTTCTTCAAGTTTCCTATCAAGCGTTATTATTTCCCTTGCTAGCTCAGCAGATCCTTTTCTTATTAAATTTTCTAGCCTAAAAATACAATAAACACCATTTTATAAATATGCTTAAAATAAAGGACATTTCATTTTCATAAAACTATAGCTTACGTTTGGCTTGCACTTGGATTTTCTTTTATTAATCTATTTCCACTCGTTCCAGTTCTCTGAACATTTAATCTCCGACTTGTATTTGGTGAATTAGACCCAATTTGTTGTTCAAATTTGATATTAAATAAAGTTTCTTTGTCGGCTTTTTCAACATCATCCAAATAAGAAAAAATATTTCTAAAAAATTAAATAAGGATACATAGGATTAATGAAAAATAATATCTAGTCATAAAACTTTATCATGAGCTTACTTTGTTGTCTCATTTAAACTTTCCCAATTTTTTGAATTCTCTTGTAAATTATTTTGATTTTCATAAACTATATGAGATTCACTTTTTTGCTCACTTCTAGCCGACAATATACTCAAATTCTCATTCTGAGATCGAAAACTCCGGCCACTTAATGGAAGTACAGGTGTTGAAGAATAAATTCTATCTTGACAACTTCTAGCTGAAAAAATGGAAGGAGATAGCTGGCTTTGTGGTGGTGGTAATGGGGAACAAGGACAACTGCATTTGTGCTTATGAGTAGAAGTAGATGAATGAGGTCTTGATGGAGGCAAAGAATTGATTTGATCTGGAGAAAAAGATTTTGGACTCTTTCTTTTAATATATTCAATCAATTGTCCAACAGTTGTTCCCTTCTCCTCCTCCTCCTCAATTAATTTTAAAGTTGTTAAAATGGTTTGATATATTTCTTCATTATCCATATGGTCACCATTTATACCCCCATTTTTATGACCTTTTACTCCTGCTGATTGTTGACGACTTTGTACACTTGATGTATTAGGTGAGAATTCTATAAGATTTACAGATCCCTTTCTAGCCAGATCATTTTTTCTTGATTTGGGAGTTTTTATAGTATCATCTAATCTATCAAGTTTTTCAGGAGTCAATGTCACATCAAGTAGTGAGAATGGACAAGAAATATTACAAAGTAATTGACAATTCTCAAAATCATCATCATCATTATTTGTTTTATTCGTTTGTTCTACGGATACTTGATTTAGATTTTGATGGGGTGAATTGATTTGACTTTCTCCACTTTTACCATTAATTGGATCAATACTCAAACCCATTTCGCCGCAAAAATGTACAATATCCTTAACTAAATTGTCTGAATGAGCAATTAACATCTTGTCAAAATCACCCTGAGCTTTTGGATCATTTAAATTTACAATTATTTTACTTTGATCAGATTTGTCAAATTCAGCAACGGAAGTCTTTTCATCTTTTTCTTGAATCGAAGTTTGAGTTTGAATCGACCTACCCGAACTAATATTTTGGAGCTCGGTCTCAGGATCCTCACAAATCTCGAATTCCAAAGTATCGGAATTATTATTTTCAGATGGACAATTCTTATCCTCATCTATAGAGTTTAAAGTTTTACTTGAATTCATTTGTTGTAGATATGAAATAGTAGCTGGATAATTCATTGTATCATTAGCAAATGAGAATGGTTTTCTTCCCTTATATAAAAATTCCTCTCTTTTGTTTTTGACAATGTGATCTTGAGTTATGATTTCATGACTTTGACTTCGGTTCATTATTTTGTTATTGTGCAGCTTAACTATAGTAGATGATTTAGGTAGATTTGATGTCGCAGTTGGGCGTCTAGTAAACAAAGCCTATAAATTATAAGTATAAATATTTTTCTCGTTAGATACTGACAAAATAATTGGTTTATTTTTAGGCTAGGATTAGGATATCTATTTACATATATATTACAAGTAGTACCTAGTTAGTTTAGTTACCTTTGCTTTCACCGTCGTTTTAGCATTAGTATTTGATAATGGATTAATATTTACAGCAGATTGAGCTCTTCTCATAACATTTGAAGAGGCTGAACTCCTACTCCTACTCGTATCAGAAATAGATGAAACATTTCCTTCTTGATTTTTATCCTTAATTAAGTTGAGGTTGAAAGTCGAAGTAGATTTGGAACCTTTAATCCCAGAAGTTGTAGACGTAGGTTTCGGTTTTGTGGATAATTTAACCTATATATAGAAAATAAATAGTAAAAAAAAAATCATATTTAGCAATAAAGATAATCGATTAGTAAGCTCTTAAGATAACGCATAAAACACACAAACCACTCACTTTACTTGGGTAATAAAATATTAAAAAATATTACATTAGCTAGGTATAAGTACTTACATTATTTCCTTTTAATCCAAACATGCCCCAAAATGCCGGTCGATATCCTCGATTCCTTTACTAGTACGAGGATACGTAACTTTTGTCAACTCCTAAATTAGTTAAAATAGAAAAAAGTTAAAATAGCAATTTATCTGATATTAGGGCTAACTTAATAGACTATTTGATCAATGTAATGCTTTGCAATGTTGTGTCAATCGACTAGGACTTGAATCAGTTTCAGTTACTGTTACTACTAGCAATAATGTAAACATTAGGTGAGGAAACAAGAAAAGGAGCACATTCTCTAAAAAAAATAGTCGAGCAATCTCATTCTTATTATCACCACAAATGAAATTGTAAATAAGCCAATTTCCTATCTACATACTTAATTGAAAAATCAAAAACTACACAATTCGTAATCTTAACCATTTTATTAATTTTAGGATTATGTAAAATGACTACAAGTTTATCTAAAAGGGTTTTTTGAGACTTGAATTGAGTTGATTGAGAATGCGAGATTTTATAAATACAGATACTTACCTACAAAATAAATAGGTAGTATTTGAATCTACTTTTTCTACCTTGAAATCCAATCAAAATACAAACATAAAACACCTTTGACACAAACAAGGGTCACTTTACTTGAAACAAATGAATAACAATAATCTGTAGCTCAAATCGATATCGATATTTTCAAATGAATAATGAATCCTTTGCTTTAATATGAATTTTCATTTTCAAATTCTAAAAATAAATCTATACATCGTAACAGGACAAAATATCTAATGAAAAAGATCT
>JAQIXA010002378.1:0-18239 GCA_034699045.1 Nanhermannia cf. coronata Gr-Ori-00579 | reverse complement strand
TACATACATACAAAGATACATAGATAGACCCGATTACATACCCTACTCATCGCCATGCTGGCTCAGTAGGGAAAAACAAACTTTTTTCCACTCTCATTCAAAATTGGATTCTTAAAACTTACTTTTTTTCTAAAAAAAAACCTCCAATTTCAAACACCTAATACCAGATATTATGTATCTTTAATATTAGTTTTTATACAGTAATAAAAGTACTATGTACATAATATGTAGGTCTGTATTTCTAATTACATACTCACAAAGTTACATAATATCTTAACTGTTAATATTACATGATACATAATATGTTATGTACTCGGAAATTCGAATTAAATTCAGAATTAGCTCGCATATTTTACACTTACTAATAAAATGTAATTTTTTGGATATTTTTTTAAACAAGTTATTTCATATAGAATAAGTACTATATATACATATTATACTAGAAGATATGTAAATCTATCTAGTAGTAGATATGTTAGGTTAGTTTATATACTATAACTATAACCCTATAGAAGGATTATTTTGTAGATTTCAATTTTTTGATAAATTCGAGCTTTTTTGAAGATTGATCTTACTCTTACCTTACTCGTATATTATACGAACGGAAAACTGATCTTTTAATCTTGCCTGGTAACCATGCGATATTTTGGGTTTTATAGTCGATGCGGATTACCCATCCATAATTAATAAAATAATATGTATAAGGTAATATTATGTATAGGTATCACTCATATAATCTAATACAAAGATATAGAATGAAATTTCTCTATAAGGAATATATAAATATATACCTATGTTATTGGATTATCACCAAAATTGGGACAAATATTATAGAGCTGTAAATTCCCAAAAATTTGATAACACTTTGGAGTTCCTTATACCCCTGCACCTGGAAGGCTAGACAATTTTAAAAAAATTCGCTAAAAATTTTGATTTTTTTGCTGTATATTTGTATGACCCTTATTATGTTCATAAATTCTATATATTACCTATATAAATTTGATCCTATAAGATTCGATCCAACTCTAACAGATTAAATTATATATTATTATCTATAATAATATTGCACTTCTAGTCCACTACTTACCTATACATATAATATTTAGTAGAATTATCTAGATCTACTATACATATACAGGGTGTTTTATAATTGACTGGAGCTACTTTGAACGCGAATATCTCAAAGACCATCATCTAGATTTCCATGATATAAATCTCATTCGATAGAGGTTGAACTAACTTACATAGAACATCTCATAATCCATCTATGATAATTACTGCGCTGGGGTTATTTACAAAAAAACCGTTTCCTTGTTTAACTCCCAAAAATTTTCAAAAATTTGGATTTTTAATAAAAAAAATTAATTTAAAGCGGTCTAAATTTTGAAACCTTTGAGCTAGAAGCCTCTATTTGCGGTCAAAATGTTAGAAAATTATTAAACTTTACGATTACAAAGCCATCAAAACTTTAAAAACTCCAATCACTCATTTTTGGCACCATATTTGAAAAATATTTATTTTTCTTAAAATAATTCTATCGCAGTAATTAGCATAGATGGACTATGAGATGTTCTATGTAAGTTAGTTCAACCTCTATCGAATGAGATTTATATCATGGAAATCGGGCTGATGGTCTTGCAGTTATTCACGTTCAAAGTAGCTCCACTCAATTATAAAACACCCTGTATGTATAGTCTCCAAATAACCTGCTATAGAAAAGTTCTGGAGAAAGTCTATAGTAGGATCAGATATAGTGAGTGAGTGAGTCTATTTCTATTTCTATTTTTACTTTTTTTTTTACTATTTTTTGCTACTCCATTTAATGGCTTTTAAATATTAAAATTATACCTAACCCTACACTATATATACAAGTATACCTCATATATTATTTAGACAAAATAAACGACTAAATTATCCCAGTCCTAATAAAAACCACTAAATACTGCACTACACTGCCTAACTCATAAATACATTATTATACCTTATATACCTATATACATAATATGATATTTGTAATTTGTAATTTGTAATGAACCTATCAGGATTATTTGACATCACAAAAAACATACAAAATTAATCAACTTTTTCAAGGCCCAAAAAAAAACTAAAATAAAGAGTAAAAAAAATATCCCCGATTTTGTAACTATTAAATTTTTTTCTAATAATTAAATATTAACACAAATATTCAACTATATAGGCTCAGTTTATATTTATATAATAATAATAACGAATTTTGAAAATATTTTGTTTGATTTTTTTTATTTACCTTATGGAAAAAAGTATAGATGATCTAATAGGTATAATTGTAATATATTATAATATGATATTTTAAATTAAGTATATAGTTAGAGTATATTATAAGGATAAATATATATTGTAGAGTTTAATGTAAACTATGCCATTTATATAAATATACAGACTGTATTTATTATATAATAATGATCTAAAGTAAGTTATTTAGATTCAAGATATATATCGCCTATTAAGTGATAAATTGGTTTATCTCGATTTTTTGTAAATTGCAATTCATTACATATCAAAAAAAATTGATTTCTCAGAAAACGTAAAAAAAACGTAAAATCCTTGTTTCTCACGATTTTTTTTTGCTATTTTTTGATATCAAAAACCTTTATTTTTCAAAAAGAAATCGAGTTACACTAATTTGCATTTGACAAAAAATCGAGATAAAGCAATTTCTAACTAACAGTGGATATACCTAGGTATTTTGAATTTTTTAAATTTTTTTCAAGTAAGTTCAGTTATTAGATGTCCCTTCGGATCCACCACCTTCAGATGACCGACGAGCCGGCCCAGCCCTTCGACTTCTTTTCAAAGGCGGTGAAGAAATTTCAAATTTCCCGCTTGTGGGTCGACCATTAGAGTCCCATGTTGAGGTTCCAGGTGGATTTGCACCACCTCGAAACACTGACATTGTGGGGCTAAAAACTGATGTCTCTGCGTCCTGCATCATTTTCAAAAAATTCAAAATTTTAATATTTTTGTAAAAAATTTAAAAATTTTGTAAAATTTCAAAATTTTGTAAAATTTCAAAATTTTGTAAAATGTCAAAAATTTGTAAAATTTCAAATTTTTTTTAGATTTTTGATAGGCTTACTTGACTTTCGTTCTCATTGTATTCTAGAATGTGGTTTCTAACAGAGAGCCAGATTTTGTCTTCTTTGAGGAGTCTCGTGACTGCCTCTATGTCTGGTGACATGTAACGGTCCTTATCCCAAGGTCTATTAAACATATTATAGTAAAAACAGGGTGGTCCAAAAGTATTTGGATAAAATGTTTAGGCCTTAATATAGTAAAAAACTTATAGGATTTTTAAACAAGTGAGATATCCCAATCGAGAGAAAATTTAATGGAGATCAGGAATATAAAAACATTTTAATGATAAGATTAGCAGGTCAAAAGTAATGGGTCATTCAACTTAACAACGTTTTTTATTGGCGAAAAATTACAAAAAATGGAGAGCCACGATACAATGGAATTACAATTGTAATCTGAATAATCCGTGTATTAGCATAGCATGTCACCAAGCCCAACAGATTGGTTTAGATTGATTGATTTATTTGTTTATTTGTATTTTATTTATAAGCTCGTTTGTCTCAACTTTCTTTATAGATTTAGAAATCAAACAGGTGATTTTGGCTTGTATGATAAATACAATACAAAATAATAGTATTGAACACATATAATTCAACTTGTGGGATTTTGTAAAATCTCGATGGAATTACAAGAGGATTTAAAAATTGACATTTTTTTGGACAATCGATAGTTAGACGGACTTAGGATCAGAATGGTTAAAAAGTATCCTTCATTCAATCAAGACTAAAATTTTTTTTTTGAAATTAGATTATTACAGTTAAGGACCAAGTCAACTATTCTGATTTCAAATATCATATCTATTTTACTCGGAAGTTGACCTTTGACATCGAAATCCGGTTTTCGGTAAAAACAGAATTTGAAAATTTTTACATAATCTTATTTCTGGGTTTCAAATAAAATTCTAAGTTTTAGTCATATGTAAAATAAAGGATACTTTCGAAAAAATCGAAAATATTTACCTCACAACCGATCGAACCACCCTGTATAGCTCTTCGAGTGGGACGGTCGTTTTCAACGGTCGTAAGAATTCAATCGCTTGTGCTGCACAAAGTAACTCTATGGCTATTACACGCTCCACATTTCGAACAACCTGCGAAAGTTACAGTTAAAATTTTTAACTTTCTTTTGAAATTTACCGCCTAATAATTTAATATGTCTGCACAATCGAGTAGTTACTTGAAAACAGTTGGGTTACTCGAATCATTTGGGTACACAATTCAAGTACTTAAAAGTAAAAGTACCCAAATTTCTTAAGGTTAAGAGCTTGGGTTTTTTGCCTAACTAAATGTAAATTTTACCATTTTCAAAAATTTTGAAAAAAAAATTGGTTCCAATTTGTCAAAAGTCAAAACAGGTCAAAATTGGTCAAAATTGGTCAAAATTGTTCAAAATCTTTTTAATTCTACACATTTTATATTTGTATATTAAACCCATTTGTGCAGCCATATCTATTAATATTATAGAACTAACCTGAAGTGCTTTTCTAGCGGCAAAACCTCCCATAGAAACATGATCTTCAGTCCCAGCACTTGTGCTCAGAGAATCCACTGAAGCTGGATGACACAACACCTTATTCTCAGATACTAACAAAGTTTTCAAGAAATTTTGGTAAATTTATGAAATTTTTAGATAATTTTTGAAAATTTTAGAAAAGATTCAAAATTTTGAAAAGAATAGATATTTTGAAAATTAGAACCTAAAGATGCAGCAGTACAATGTGCCATCATAAAGCCTGAATTTAATCCTCCATCTTTAACCAAAAATGCTGGAAGTTCGCTTAGAGCTATTAAGAATATTTCAATTGAGTATTTATTTATTAAAAACTTGAATTTTTTTTATAAAATCAGACCTGGATTGACGAGCCTTTCGATTCTTCTTTCTGACATTGAGGCAAGTTCATGAACACCAATCGCCAAATAATCCAACACTTTGGCTGGATATTCTCCATGGAAATTACCAGCACTTATGATCTCATTACGATCAGCAAAAACGATCTAAAATATAAATTTTAAATATTTCTGATTTAGTTAGCTTTGGTCTTACACTGTTACACTGGGGATATGCCCCAGGCGAATAAATGGTCAAAATTTTGTAATTTTTTTAAAAATTTAAAAATTTTTAAAAATGTTTAAAAAATGGTTTTTTAATGATTTTTAATGATTTATTGTAAATTTGAAATTATGATATACTTACAGGGTTATCAGTGGCGGAGTTAATTTCCGTGGTGATGACTCCTCTTACAAATTCTATGGTGTCATGTACAATTCCATGAACTTGAGGGCAACATCGAAGTGTATATGCATCCTGAACTCGGTTACAAAAACGATGGCTTTCTATTTCATACATAAATAATAAGAGCATATAAATATTATGTATTAGATATTAGATATTAAAAAAACTCATTGAACTTTTGTGGGATGGCATCCATCAGTATAGTAGTATAGGTATATAAGCAATTTATCAAAAATTAATCAAAATGGACTAAATATAGATACACTAATCGTAAGGGGATTCTCAAGGTTTTTTTTAGTCTGTTTATTTCTAATTTCTATTCGTAATACTACTACTATCTGTAAATACAGCTAATAATTTAACTATATATAATGTATACAGATTATAATCAGGGCAAAGGATTTTAGGTTGTTAAAGATGCCTGTTTAGGTACATAAAAGGTTCTAAAAAACGAGAGTTTTAGCTGACTAAACTTAAAAAATTAGCAATTTAGGTGACTAAACCTAAAATATTTTTGGCCTTAAAACAACCTTTTCAATTAAATTTAAACATTTTTTAAGAATTTTTGCTTGAATATTTTTTTGCGATGAATTTATAAAATAGAATTAGACAATTTGGACTCTTATAAAACTATTAACCCTAAAATGAAATCAAAATGTTTTTTTTAATTATGAATTTAGTCAAATATTTATTAAAAAAACTTCTGTTTTTCAAAAATTCTGCATAGCAAATACAGTCAAATTGCACAAAAATGGCAAAAAAACACAAAATATTGACAATAATTTTAGCCAGTTTAGGTTTAAAAACCTAAAAAAAACCTAAAAAAAGGTTCTAAAAAGTCGATTTAGGTTAAAAACCTAAAAAAAAAACCTAGAATCCCTTGCCCTGATTATAAATGTGTGTATTTCAAAATGTCTATCTATATAAGTAATACATAGTATAGTAGTAGATATATAGGGGAGGGTATATGAGCTATAAATAAGTATGGGTTTTGAAATGTCAGAGAGAGAGGAGAAAGTGAGGCCTTGAAATTTCGACTCAATCCAGTCGGCCTAATACAGATACAGATACAGACCAGAGATATTTTCAAAAGTAACAAAAGTAGCAGAAACCAAGTTTAAATTATCTTTAATTAAAAGCCCTTCCTTTAAAAACCATATTATATATAGCTTATTATTTTGGATTTTTTTATTAATTTTTATGTAAAAACACTAACTAACCGCTGTTTATAAGCCTAACCTATCAATTTTGATTCTGTTTTTTTACAAACTATGCCTATATACGAGTATGTATGGATATATGAAATTAATTTTCATTATTTTATTTGTTAGATACATATTATGCTATCTAAGGCCCTAAGGCTATATGAGTGTATATTATGTATTATGTTATAGTACCTGCAATTTGTGAAGGGTAGGTGGTCGAGTGTAGTAGTGCTCTGAGGCGGCGAGCGACGAGAGCCTGCCCTTTGTGTGGTCGAATCTCTTGAACTTCTACAAATTTACAAAAATTAAAAAAATTTATTTAAAAATTATATGAGTTCATATACCTATGACATAGTACATAATCTTATTTGTATGTATTTAGAAGCTAAAATTTCGCTTTTTAATTCTTGATTATCAGAAAATTGTCAAAAAATGTTAAAATATTTTGCTCAAAAATGGACTAAATAGGCGACAATCTAGCTCGTTTTTGCAAGTTTATTATGCATAGGTTAATGTAAATAAATCTGATTTCTTTTTTAGAAAATTGAATAAAAAATGTTATTTTTTCTCAGTGATTATATAGAGGCTGAGTAGGCCTTGAGGGCAAGCTAATAGCTTGTAGTTTAAACAACACAAATCACCCGGAATTATAAAATAAGAAGTAAAAAAAAATACAGATGCCCGGATTTGGGTCAACTATTTTTACTTCTCTCTTTCCTAAGGCTTATAAATATAAATACTAGGATTTAATTAACTCTTCGGCAACATTTGCTATTGATTTGTGCAAGCATTCATTACACTTTTCGGGCTCAAGTGACCACTTTGGGGTCATATTTGGAATTACTTTCATCAAATAACCCCTTAAATTAAATTTTTTTTCATTTGATTAATATAGTATGATGTAAGATAAGTGATGGGATGATTAAAATTTTTATCAAAATGGCAAAATTAGACCTTAAAGGAGAAGGAGACTTTACATTTAATTTGTTCGAATAATCCGCTCATAAAAATTGAAGGAGGAAGTACAAGAAAAGTTGAATAGTAAAGTGTTCGCTTCGCTCGGACGAAATTACTAATTACACCTACATAATGTTATTTTACAGACTCTATAACCTAATAACCTTAAGCCTTAAGCTAAAGGTTATTGAGTACTTCAATTATAATTTTAATTACTTACTAAATATAACCCAAGTAATTATAATAAGCTGATATAAAACAAATTTGACGATATACATATTAGGTAGTGTATACAAGATAGTTGACATAAAAAATTAAAATCCAGTAATCCAATATAAAAAAAATCTTAATTAGGTATGCAAAAATCAACTTTTTTAATAAATTTAAAGTAGGAACCAATTTAACATAGGTACATAGGTAATAGTAAGGTTAGGTTAGGTTACCCGAGTCGAAGGCTCTTGAGGATCCCTTAAGTACTTCAAGTGTGAGGGCTGCGACAACATCAGCTTGGCGAGCGATGGCAACAGACCGTTCCACAGCCTCAGCACCCAATGAGGTTATAAGCTGCGTCCCATTTATCAACGCTATCCCCTCCTTCGCATGCAGCACAATCGGAGTCAAATTGTGAGCTTCCAACACCTTGTTTCAAAAAAAAACAAATAAACTTCATATGGAATTGAACTCAAGTCATCTTAAAAGTTAAGATTACCACTCTAGTCAAGTTACAAAACAAACAAAAAAATATAACTTTGTATAGAATTGAACTCTAGTCACCTTAAAAGTAAAGTTTGGCCCTCTAACCAAAGAACAAATTAAATAAATTTTGTATTTTGTGGTTTCTCTTACATATTTTGCTTCACCCCATCCAGTCTCAGGGCTCCACATTTTCCCTTCGCCCATGAGACCAAGTGCTAAATGAGCGAGTGGGGCCAGATCCCCAGAAGCCCCAACCGTCCCTTGCTCTGGAACCCATGGCAGACACGAGGCTAAAATATATTAAAAATTTATATATATATATATATATCTAACCAGTGATAAATATACTTTAATTATTCATAAAAACCAAAAGGCTTTCTTTCAAAATTTCGAACCCGGCTTTCTTTTGAATATTTACAGTATATATATATATATTATATGTCACAAACGTCAAAAGTGAAATTCAATTTTGACGTTTAAAAAAAACTTTAGACTAGACTATATAATATAGGTACTTATACTGGAAAACCTCAATTTTTACATTTTCTAAAAATTTTACTTACAAGTCCCTACATAGATAATACATAAGTAGGATACTTATATACTTTGTATCTTGTATAAGTTATAAGTATAAGTAGTATTTTAAGGGTCTCTATAGTTTGTCTACATGTATACGATGGTGATGGTGATCCGTAAGTGGAATTGGTAATAGCAAGTCATTAATTATTCTGTCAGCCCAAAAAAGACTCTCTACTTACTTACTTTATACATACTACTAATACATACATATAGACCAGAACCAGCCATTTACTAACCATTCAGTATCATACATCGTAGTATGTATATACTATATGTACAGGGTGTTCCAAAAGTATGTGGCGGAAATATTTAGGCCTTAATATTGTATAGACCTTGTAGGATTTTTAAAGAAGTAAAATATACAATTAGATAGGGAATTTAACGGATATCAAGAATATCAAAATCCTTTGATGCTATGCTAAGATTACCAGGTCAAAAGTTATGGATCAATTAACTGAAGGCATAACATGAGGAAAAAATTTAAATTTGCCAAAAGTGCTCAAAATGTTAATATTTACTGTTTTTGAGCACAATTATGCGTGAGAATCAAAAATTTCAACATTACAAGCCGTTTGAACCAATTTTAGCACATCACTATAATAAAGCCTACACATTTTTGGCACATGCTTTAGGAACACCCTGTATATAATAGTAATATGTCTGATGAATCTCAATTCATTCCATTTATAGATTTAGTAGGTATATAATATATTAAAATACAAAATACTCAAATTCTGAAAGCCTCTTTTCAGCTATGTACTTGCAAAATACACTGACTCTCGTAGAAGTTGAAAATTGAGTCTATTCAATTTCAATATACCCTATATAATTGTACCTATATACTTTCTCTCTATAAAAATCATAAAAAGAGTCTAAAATTAAAATTTTTAAATTTCTAGATTTTATTTTGTTTTTTGGATGATTTTGACATTTTGTTTTCTCTGCGGGCAAATGATGATTATTGTAAGAGTTCAAAGGGATTTATATAGGTATATGGTTTGGCTGATGATGCAAATTTAAAATCCTCATACATTTATTTAATCTGAGATAAGCCCACCCTCTAGACCCCACAACAAAAACATCACCACATTATTTAACCTATATGCATCAGAATATTATAGCTCATAGAGCTATACAATGAGTATTGCACTAATCTCAGGTGCTTTCTCTTAGTAATATGAAATTCAAAGGGGAAAATGTCAGACATTTCTGAAAAATTTGTAAAACTAAATTTTCATATTCACTAATTTAAAGTACCTACCTATACATACTTTCAAGGCATATATAATGTAATATAGGTACTAACCAGGGAAATTAAAATTGTGGACCAAAACCAGTCGATCTCATTATATTTTAAATGTAATTTCGACATCTAACTCAACATTTTTCCACAATTTGGATTCATAGCATACTGACCTAAAAAGTCAAATGTAATGTTATTCCCTAACTTGTAATGCATTAGAAATACGAGCATGACTAAATCCAAGGTAAAAAAATAACGGTGTTTTTCATATTGAATAAATTCAGTATCTTATATCCGCATTGTACAAAAATATTTAACGGAAAAAATGTAAATTTTGAGGTAAACTTTACATTTAAAATAATGGTTTCGAGTAGTTTTAGTCCAACATTTCAATTTACCTGATCAGATATTCTGTTATTTTACGAGGTAAATTGAAATCGTGGACCAAAATTACTCGTTCCCAATATGTTAAATGTAAAATAACAATCGAAATCAACATTTAAGAGTAATATTTTGACCCGCAATTTCAATTTCCCTGGTGAGATATTCTGTTAGTATAAGGTATAAGGGCTTACTATTGAAGGCATCAATGAGTTGTAGAAGTGTTTTGATTGAGACTCCCGAGTATCCCTTGGCGAGTACGTTAATTCGTAGGGCGAGGAGCATCCGCGTTTTCTCCGGACTCAAGGGATGACCCACACCTGCCGCATGCGATCGAATCAAATTCTCCTGCAACGCCCTATACACAAAAATTTGCAAAAATTCTCAAAAATTTCAATTTTCAAAAATTTTCAAAAAATTTTAAATTTTTTCCTTTAAAAAATATGTAATTTCATCTGTTCAAAAGTTGACATACATATTTTCTGTTAATTTCTTTCGCCCAAAAATTGGTTAAATTTAGAATCTGTGTGAAAAATTTATAACTTTTGAGCTATACCTATATTATGTATCAAGAGACTGATATGCAAATGTTTGTTAGATATCATTAGAATTGATATGCAAATATCTGGCTATAGTTAGTTGTGTAGTAAAGGGTTGAATAATGATATGAATTTGTTTTTGTTCTTCTGTCTCTGACATTGATGATCACTTTCAACCGTCCCAACCTCATCATCATCATCAACAAACACTCGCATCTTTTATTACTCATATAGCCAAGTACTTTATACTATTTATGAGTTTTGAAATAGAGCTATTATTCACCCATGATAATTTACACTACTTTATATACTTTACTTATTTTATACTTGATATTGTGTAGGGGTAGATTAAGGATAGTTTTGAAGAAAATTTTAACTTTCACTTTATTTCGGTTTCATATAAAAAATGCTGTAAATACTACCTTTATGGAATTTTAAGGTTAAAATAAGAGTTAGGCTAATCAAAATCCATACTCTACAAAGGATATATTCGGATTCTAATGGGCTTTTGGTCCTTTTTATGAGATATAATATGGTAAAGGCCTTAAAAACCGAATATATCTTTTCCAAAAATATCTCCGAACTTGTCCAAATTAACCCCTACAAAAGACCTATAATCTTTCTGTTAATATAATAGTTAGTACCATATATAATGGCATAAGAAATTTTGAAAAACAAAAATAAAATAAAATAATTTTTGTATTTTGGGTACTTACACCAACTTTTCAGGCTCGATGACAGTCCGTGCGAATTTCCCGAATCCTGTCGTGATCCCATACACAACTATATTATACAAATCACATACTATATTAATACCCTTATTACCTTTACCTTATATATATATATATATAGATAGACTAAATAAATATTTAGTTAGTTTTATTTTTATTCACCAAATATTCTAAATCGGTTTAGGTTGGGTTCAGTATAAAATAAAAAAATTTGTAAAAATTTTGGTTTTTTTTTCACCTTTATTTTCTGCCATAATTTTTTCAACGAGTGATCGAGCCGCCTCCACAGCCTCCCTCGACTCCTTCGACAACTTCAAACAAAAATAAAATACTACATATATGATAATAGGCATAAATATATGTAAGTATTAAAATATTTACAAAAAATCTACTAAACCATCATCGAATACAAATTTTTAAAGAATGTGTTTTAGATTCGAAATTTACCTAACCTAAGTCTTTTGTGCATTGAAATGGATCAAAAATGAAGTTTTTCAAAGCTGGACTTTATGTGAGAAATATAATCCTAATTGCTACATGAAAGCATAATTAAGGAGAACAGAGACATTTTGTTTTCGAAATGATTGAAAAAATGATGAGAATTTTTAGTAAAATTCAGAATTAGTTAAAGAATTAGTTAAAGAAAGACATTTGGTATTTGACTTTTTTTTTGTATTATTATCTATATTATGGAGTAAAATATGATATACCTTAATTTTGTACCGTCCCCGTCCAAGCTGTACAAGATCATCTGGTGACAAACTATGACCATCGATCGTCAGATACTATAGATAGTGTAATATGGAATAAAGCCAAAAAAAATAAAATCAGAGAAACATAACATTTAAACTATAGGGACACGTGCTAATGGCCCTCAAGTGGACTCAAGGGACACAAAACAACAAAATGACCAGACCATAGGATATACCATATTATATAATATGTAGTAGGTTAAGTACATATGACATCTCACAATAAGGCCAAATCAAAAAAAAATCAGAATTCAAAAATCTAAAAATTTTTGCAAAATTTTTGCAAAATTTGAAAAAATTTGAGAATATTTGTAAAAAATTTCAAAAATTTGAGAAAAATCTCCAGATTTGGAGATTTTTTGGCTCAAATGAGAAACTGGCTGGATTTTGACCTATTTTGTATTGTAGCCCTTGAAAAAAGGCTCTTCTAATCGTATAATCCCAAGTCCCCAATGACCTGGGCCCATCATAGCTCGAAATTTACCAAAAAACCATAAAATTTTGGCAAATAGAAATATTTTCAAAAATTTCTCTCTCAACTCCTATATAAGAACTACACCCTTATTCTCATGCATAAATCGAAAGCCAAAATCATTCGGGCCAAAAAAATTCCAAATCCGGAATGGTTTTTTGAAAAAATTTGAAAAAATTATGAATTTTAGACAAAAAATTTACTCTTAAAATAAATTTTAATTTAAAATAAATGTATTAAAAAAGAGACTTTATATCGAGATTTTGCTCTCGATTTCAATATATGGAAAACAATGTATACTTTATATCTATATGGTCTTTGACATTTGAGGTTTTTTTTTGTCTACTATAGACTATACATAGTATGATAGTAGGCGGTAAAAAGTGATTTAATTTGTAAAGAAAAAAGGCTGAGGTTGCTGGCTGCCTGTTGATAATGAGCTTTTCGAGTCTATTTTTGAAAATACACACATACCTATATATACATATAGATTAGTATATAGGTAGGGGTAGGATACTTTACCTCAGTTGGTGCCTGGAAACTTTTAGGTCTGTGAAATGAAAAATAAAATTAATAAAATTTATTTCACACTCCAAGACATTTATTTCAAAGTCAGATTAGTCAAACAAAAAACTTAAACTTAAAAAGAAAGAAAAAAAAGTTTAAGGATTTTTCAAAAGATAAATTTAAGACTTATTTATTAATGGAGAAAGTTAAACCTAAAAAAGCACTTTTTTTATAAACCTAAATCTTATACATACTAAAGGTAGTATAAGATAACGATTTGTCAGCCAAAATCAGATATGTATTTTTACAAAAAATTGAACTTTTTAAAGTATTTTTTAAAAGACAATGAAACTATACTCTAATGATATCTATATAGGGCTAAATAGTTCGATATAAAAATTAACTTTTATAATATGTATATAACATGATCATAAAAATTGAAAAGTTTTATTAAGTTTTTTCGTAAGAAAAGTTCGTTATAGAGAGGTTAGCTTTTAAGAATATTTGTTAAGTTTATGCATACATTTGTTCTGGAACATATTTTATTTCAGCTGAGGCCATCACTGGATTTGGTGTATCACTCTCCAATACTAAAAAAAAACAGACATTTTTCCAAAATTCAAATTTTCCTTCATACTAACCAGGTAAATTGAAATATCCCAATTCCCATACTAACCAGTTAAATTGAAATCTTGGACCAAAAACTACTCTATCCCATTATATTCGAACGTAAAGTTCACATCAAAATAAACATTTTTACAGAAAAATATTTAGACAATTCGGATAGATACTGATCTTAAAGGTCAGATGGAATGCTATTACTTATCTAAAGACCGTTACTTTTTAGTCTGAATATAGTCATACGTATTTCTAATGCATTAAAAGCATTTGACCTTCTAATCAGCATTTGCCAAATATTTTTGTGTAAACACGTGATTTTGAACTCAATTTCCCATTTAATATAATGGGATTGAGCAGTTCTGGTCCAAGATTTCAATTTACCTGGTTAGATGACATAAGTATATGTTTGGGTTCTAATGGGCTTTCTGGCCTTTATATGAGACTTTAACATGGAAAGGCCTAAAAACCCAATAGATCCTTTGATTAAATAAGTGCATATTACCGACAGAGACAAAGTCATTATCGTCCAAAATGTCTTTGATTAAATCCTGTGGATCCAAAATGGCTCCACCTCGAGTTTTTCGAATTTCAGAAATTACTTCTTTCTTCTTTGGCACATGAGTCTAATTTTTCAAAAAAATTTCAAAATTCAAAATAGGTTATTTATACCTATGTACATACCTACATATTATAATTTCTTATTTTTTTTAAAATTTACCGCAGGTCTAAGCCTCTGGTATCTTTTTAAAGTCTCTTCTCCCAACCATCGAATCGTACCTTTACCTGCAATAAAAAAAGCAATTTTTTTGTATTTTTTTGCATTTTACTTATATAGAGAAATCAATCAAGAATGAGAAAAAACTTGAGGTAGCTGTCATAAAATACTAATATAATATATGGATATCCTATAAGGTATTTTATTAGATCTGCTACTGGAAAAAAAGTAGAAAAAAATTGGTTTTTTTTTTCTCTAAAAAATGATTCTCAAAATCGCATTACGAGAGAGCCAAAGCCAAATGTCAATTTGACTCGAATCGACTGATCGACTTCAACTACCCTGGCCTGGCCTGGCATTTACAAAAAGAGAGAAAGAGAGAAAGGAGGAAAGAAAAGGCCATTTTTTATGATTAAAATTGAACCAAAGTCCAGATTTACCCCCTCAAAATAACAGAGAAATTCCTCTATAAAGTCTCAAATAAGTCTCAAAATCAAATTATAAACCCTATACAGATTATAACTATCTAACTAATATATATATATATTAATCTATCTGAGATCTGACAAGTTATCAGACTTGAGGATTTTAACCGATAAAGATAAAAGTAGCCTTCAAAAAATGCAAAATTCTTCGAAATTTCATTCGTAATTTGACTAAAAAATCAATAAAAAATGTCAGAAACCCACATTTTAATCAAATTTTTGATTTTTTTGAGAATTATTGGGTAAAATAACTATAAAATTTGGGGATGAAAATGTAAAATTGCTCTTTAAAAAGGATGTTTTTATCTATTTAAATGGACTTTTCATCCATATTTTAAACTTTTACAATGATTTGAACTATACATTAAGATTCAGTATAGATAATCTTATACCGAGATTTCTAATAAAAATAGTGAAAAAGTAACGTTATAAAAAGGTGACGTTATAGAGAAATTTAAGGGTATTATTATAAGTGGACCTTCGGTCTAGTAAAAGTATATCGACCGAAATTAGGCCTATATCTATATAATATATTTGGAGAATCCAGCAGTTTACTATAGGTATCAAAAAAGATCGGTTTTTTTTCGGTTTTTTTTCATTATAAGTAGGTAAATCACGATGTTGACCAATGACCCAAAACTTATATATATTACGAGTATTACTTATTTAGTAATTTGACCAATGATCAGGATAATCGAAATTTTAAATTACAATCTTTCATATATTATTATAGATATAAAAAACCCTTATAATAAAAACCTTTTATAATTCAATTTAGGTTTGATTATAGGTAATTCAAAATATAAATTTAGTTATTCAAATTCAAAGAGGTAGATTAGGGATCAGTTGTTTAAGATTCTGTTTTATCAAGCATTTAGAAATATATATTTATAGGATTTTAGAAATTTTTGCAATTTTTAGTTTTTTACCATCTTTACAGGGTATTTGAAACCATTCTCCACGAACCCTCACTGACACTTTCATTATACTCACAACTACTATACAGACAGAATGTCTTTTTTTCTAATATCTTTCAAAATTTCACTAAATTTGCACAAAATTTGGTCAAAAACTGTAAAAATGCCGGTTTTTGAAAAAGCTTAAGAAAGATGGATCGATGGATGAGTCTGAGTGGAATTTTAAAAACTAAATGGAAGATTAGTACAGTTTAAGTTTAGAGAGTAATATCATTCATATTTTATCATCATCTACTACCACTATATAACATACATATAATAATATTTCATCATAAAACTTTCTTATCTCTTTTTCTTTACTAAACCTTTTTTAGCTCGCATTTTATAAGTAGACATGTAGACATGAAGACACCTACAAAAAAATTGATTTCGGAAATTTCAAAAATATTTTGTCAAAATGTCAAAATGAAAATCAAATTATAAAATTGTTACATCTTCAAAGGCATTTTGATAACAATACATGTCTATAAGCATTCTATAATAAGAATCTTATTAGACTGCTTATTAGAAATTGGTCAATATTTGGCAAAATTGAACAAAATTGGTCAAAAATTTTAAAGAAAATTTCCAAAATATTTCAAAGAAAATTTCCAAAATATTTCAAAGAAAATTTCCAAAATATTTCAAATATCAAAATTGGTCAAAATTTGACAAAAATCAAAATTGGTCAAAATTTGAAAAAAATCAAAAATGGTCAAAATTTGACAAAAATCAAAATTTATCAAATTTTGGCAAAAATCACAATTTATCAAATTTTTTCAAAAGTCAAATTTCACAAGTTAATTTTGACACGGGTTAATTGAGCATAGCCTCATTTAACCCATGTTTAAAGGGTATCCAATTGGTATGGAGTCGAATACTTACCATGTTAAATCTATGTATTTGGGTATTTGAGTTTACTCACTTGTGCAGCTATAAATAAGATTACGATTTTTATCGAAAATTTCCAAATCTGATTTTCTGATGATTAAAGCCTTAATTTATTTAAATAAAGTGTTTTAACATTCATCATACTACATAATATTATGTATAGAAGCTATTGATTCAAATCCAATTCAACTAATTATCTTTATATAAACTTCCTTGTAAGTAAAGTTTAATTACAAGAAATTTTTCAGAATTTCAGAATATTCCTTTTTAAAAATTATTGTCAAAATTCTTGTAATGAAAGGTACACATTTTCTACATATTATAATAACCATAATATCTTAAATAGAATTAGAGACGTATATTAAGTATAATTTGAAAAATGTTAAATGATGATAATATAGGTATGTATTAGGAAATTACCCAAGGAACTGCTGGCTTTACTTGTGTATATAGTAAAGTAGAATTACATAATATTTATTCATTTTTATCCATAGATAGATAGATAGATATTATATTATATGTCTAGATGATAATTATATTATCTGAGTTATTATATTAAATAGTAAGTAATGTATTGACCTCTGACCTGCTGTATAACCTCAACCAACCCGAGTATGTTGATTTGCTCTAATTACAACCATATTTACTCGATAATTATGACACAAATCCATCCATCTTTATTCATTTACTCGACATATATTAGTTAGTATAAACATAAATTAAAATTAAAATAAATTAATGAGTGCAATAAATGGCATGTTCAAATGACAAATTTATCAATTTTTTTGCCTTATATTATATATACCAGTATCAGAATCACATTTGAAATTTGCCGAAATGAATCAAATCAAATCCAAATCAAATGAAATATTTGTCATTTAACTAAATACTTGACACATATTAAATGGTAAGTATTAGGTATATATTATAGGGTCGCGGTCAAAATCCTACCTAAACCAAAATCCAAAATTTTGTCCAAATTCTCAACTTATGAGATTTTTAATATGCAAATTTTGACAAAATTGAAGAGAATTGGTCAGATTTAGTCAAAATTTAGTCAGAATTTTGTCAAAATTTCCAACTTTTGAGAATTTTTGACTAAATTTTGACTAAATCTGACCAATTCTCGTCAATTTTGTTAAAAATTGCATATTAAAAATCTC